>BJBW01006667.1:0-36905 GCA_004320125.1 Scolopax mira
ATGCAGTAATACAGGTGGGTCTCACCAGAGCAGAGGGGCAGAAGTGTGGAACTAGATGATTTTTAAGGTTCTTTCCAACTCTAACCATGATTCTATACTTGAACCCCCCTGGGGAGGCTTCACAATCAGAACTAGTCCATCTTGTTGATGGTTATGGGGCTGTTGTCTAATGTAGTGGTTACAGTGTTACCTAGAGTCCTCCAGAAAAATCTATTGATTTTAAAGATTTCCACACCACTTCCCATAAACGGGTGAATATTCACCATCTGATATTGAGACTGCTATTATTATATTTACAAGAAAAAACATCCCAGTTAAGACCAGATTTATCTATCACTCGCTCAATGAAACCCTAAGCATATTTTAAAGCTAGAAGGCAGATGGGTGGGAAGATGCTTCAGAGACAGAATGAAGATAGCCCAGCACTGTCACATAAATCCAGGCTCTTCTGCTTCTAGGCTGAAACCAAGGAGGTGGTAAGACTAAACATGTAATTACTCTAAGCTCTTCTCCACTGTGAGATCTTTAAACTGTGCTAGGAGTCAGAAACACAGATGAAAAAAATGTATGATTAAGTCAGCTTTCTTCCAAGGCTGCACGTTACATATTGTCATAAATATAAAGAGGAGAACCTTATCTCAAACTAAGGTTTCTTCAGAAAGAGCTGCTTTGAGGTGCTCCAGAAATCAGCTAACATCTCCTAATATCTTCAGAAGTATAGCTTCCCCTCATTCTGATAGAATGTTACAGATGTATTTGTACCGTAGGAAACCTGGTTTGTTCATTCAAATTTTTATTTTTGGTATAACAACATTGAACTTTATCATTCAAAGCGAAAAAGACCTCCAAGTTCAACAAATGCCTTGTGAATTAGTTATTAAATTAGCAACTTCAAAATTTACAAACAAGTGAGAGAATACTTAACCTAACACAAGCAAAAGCAGAACACACACCTGCTTTCTTCTGCCATAGTCTTCTTTTTGTCATTAAAATATACAGACATTAATGGTATTTGGGGATTGCACTAGAATGGTACTTTTTAAAGCTATGATTAGCTACCTGAGAGCAGTGTTGATTTAACTTCTTGCCTGATTATGAACACAATTCACAACTGAAACTCTGTGATTTAGCCAACAGAACAGTATTAATGTACCCTACAATATTATGTGTGGCATAGATCTTTTTTCTCTAGTGCAGATTCATGATGCTCAATTAATTCTTCTGGAAGATATTAACATACATTCCTTATAGGATATCCCAGAAAAGATATATGGGAAAGAAAGTATCCTTAAAAGATAAAGACAAAACGACAAGCATAAAGAGCAAAAGTGCAGTCCTGACAATTATTTATCTTTCATATTCCCTGGGCAGTTATATTTGAAAAGTGCATGGCAGCTCTATCTTATGTTCTAATTTCAGGTGGGAAATTGTGTTTTTCTTCCTTATTGAAATTTATAATTCTTGTTCTATTTCTAAATTTTCTTTTTTTTCAATAAGAAATTAATAGGCTCCTTTAAGTACATAGATTTTTTTTTTTCAATAAAATTATCTGGAATACTCTCTCTAGGGGGAAAAATAAATTCTATGGGAGAGTAACACTGGTCTCTTGATCAGTGATCTTCCCTACTTTTCCTTCTTTTCCTGTAAAAAATAGTTCCCAGCTATAATAGAAATTCTCTCACTTGGTCATAGCTCTTTTTGTCACTGGGGGCCACCCAGTGGGCCACCGCAGCCTTATTTGGATTGTTTATATTGTATTTTTCGTGTCAGGAGTGTGCAGTGTTGCAGGCAGGAAAACATCAATGACAATCACATAGCAGCTGGGATCGATCACTGGAAAATCTGGGAAAGGAAACAGAACCCACTGCTTGAAAAGCTTCATCTGTGTTGTATGGAGCTATCAGCAGATGTTATATTCAAAGCATTGGGTCCCCAAAACTCTTCATGATCGAAAGAGTACCAGTGGTGTCACGTTCACCTGGATTTCCAAAATGTCTTTTACAAACTTTGTCACTGAAGGCTCATTAAAACAGAAGTAATTATGGGGTAAGATGGAAGTCTCTTTCTTTTATGAAATATTGGTTGAAAGATATTAAGTAAAGATGAGAAGTAACTGGTAAAAGAACAGACATCAGTAGAAATTCCTGAGAGAATCTGGGAAAGGAGTGGCAAGTGAGATATGAAAGGTAAGTATTACAGAGATATTCAGGATAGTGAGGATGAAATATAAGTATAAAGAACTTCAGGAGATCCAAGTAAGACTGAGTGATTAAGTTCTAAAATTGTAGGTGGAATTCAAAAGTGACTAACACAGATATAGGGGAGTGTTATTTTCTGATGCAGAATACAATCTAGGGGTTGTAACCCATAATGCTGGGAAAAAGCTTGGTGACCTGCAGTGGTCAGTAAGCATGTCAGATGTGGAGAGTATTAGGAAACATAAATACAGGTAATATCATTAGGATGCTAAATCCTTAGTATGCCCACAATTTTGGTACAAAGTGCAGTATTGGTTATCCAATATCAAAAAATGATAAAGAGGCAGAAAAGGTTCATAAAACATCAATAAAGATGGTCAAAGATGAGGAACAGACTGTTCCTCAGCAGTAATCTCATGGATTGAAACTCTTCAGGCTGGGAAAGAGATATAACTGAAGGGAAACAGGCTAAACATCTAGAACATCTAGAGTGAAAAGGGGTAAGAAAGGAGTTTTTAACTGAATCTTCTAATACAAGAATTAGGCTGTCTTAACTTAAACATAAAATTCAGAACAAACACAATGAGGAGGTAAATAATGGAAAATCTCCGCTATTTTTTGTTACTTTATTTATCAAACAATATGATCACTAACATTCTCTTTTTCATTTATTCACACAATGTCTGTTGTTTTTAAAACTATTTCATCTTTTTCTTCTTTTAAACATCTTACCTATCACGAGGCTCCTCTTTTAAATTTTGACAATTATTTTTTTCTACATTCTATTATTTCTGTAAGAACATTTTATTATTACATGAAGAACAGACTTACTTATTATCTTGGTGACTTTTATATTGAAGATAAGGGAAAGAACAAACAGGACTTTTTATGCAGAGATTTTTGCCTCTCAAAAGGTCAGCTTCCTCATATACAGAGAAACCTGCAGGTATTTCAGAGATTCAATATGCAGAAAACAAGATTACAAGAGTTACAAATAAATATATTTGTAAAAGACAAAATGGAAAAGAACAGACTACAAAAAGCCTGAGTTTCTTTTTCCCTAAGAAAAATTACTGTATTTTCTATATTTTCTTACTCTTTTAGTGCTCCCTAACAAATGTTTACTGTAGAAAAAGGAAAAAAGATATGTTAATGTTAGTGGTGTATCATGTTCTTCTGTGCCTGATTCTGTTCTTTGAATCTATTCTTAGATATCTAGCACAGAAACCTTGAATACTTTCCTATTAATAAGGTCAGACACCTGTAAAATCCTGCATTAAAAAAAGGGGAAAAAAAAGGCAAAAAAGAAAAAAAAAGGAGAAAAAGTTCTTGAGTATGTATAGTTCATATGTGCTGTAGGTTTTAAAACTGACAGAAAACTGGCTGTCTCTACTCACAAATACCGATCTGTATCTCCAGTTTCAGATGTATTTTTGGCTAACATTTGACAGAAGCAACTTCAGATATCTCTTTCAGTTCTGCCTTTTCATCTTGGTCTCTGTATACCTGCTGTTTGAAGAGAAATCATCTGAGTGGCTTAGGGATCAAGATAAGCTTATCCAAAAGGTCATGATATGATAAATAAATCCCAACCTTCTCCTACACAGACCTAAATCTACATCTGTAGAAGGGCAGCTACTGAGAAAGGGAGTCCCTCCACTCCACCGAGAGTGGCCCCATTACAGTTTTCTGTGATAGACAGGCATGTACCTGCAAGGGCAGATGGGAATTGTCGCTCTGTTGTGGGGTCACATGGGGGAGATCACACCTGAACCACTATTTTGTTTTATGATGGGTGACTCCTTATCTTGAATCCACAGCAGCATTCTGGGATGGAAGGTCCGTGAGTCTAGAGCTGTGCGAATGATCTACCTGAGTTCTAAGGAGAGATGGGGCTGAAGCCGTAAATATGAATAAGAGGTGAAGTTTTTTGCAGCAGCCCTGCAATGGCATCTGCAATGCAGTTTGGAAAATTTCTTTTCTTTCTGCACTACAGGCCATCTCAGTGAAAGTCAGTTCATTTGCCATGACTGTAACAGCTCTAAATCTAGTACTAAGCATATGCACATGCAAGGAATTGAAAATTAAGAAAATACTTATTCTTTTTCTCCAGAAAGGTACAGTACAGATGCTCATTTATGTTCTTACAAACTGTTAGAGATTTGCTCACAGATTTTACTGTGACATTTAATATTAGCAAGTCTTAAACCTTTGCCTCATATCCAGAAGAGAGCTACCCGTGTCCAGAGGAGAGCTACAAAACTGGTGAGGGGTCTAAAGAACAAGTTCTATGAGGAGAGGCTGAGGGAACTGGGTATGTTGAGTTTGGAGAAGAGGAGGCTGAGGGGAGACCTCCTTGCCCTCTACAACTCCCTAAAAGGAGGGTGTAGAGAAGGGGGTGTTGGCTTCTTCTCCCAAGGGAATAATGACAGGACCAGAGGAAATGGTCTGAAGTGGCATCAGGGGAGGTTTAGATTAGATATTAGAAAGAATAACTTTACTGAAAGAGTGGGCAGGCACTGGAACAGCCTGCTCAGGGAGGTGGTGGAGTCACCATCTCTGGAGGTATTTAAGAAACGTGTAAATATGGCAATTCAGGGCATGCTCTAGTGGCCGAGATTGTGGGGGTCATTTGTGTGTGTGTATTTTTGAACTCAGTGATCTCAGAGGTCCTTTCTAACCATGAAGATTCCGTGATTCTGTAGGCACAAAATAATCCAGATAACGTATTTTGAAATGCTTTATAGTTACGAAGAACAACTAACTGTGTGCTTCTGTCCTCTAGCCTAATAAATTCTGGTTAAAAAACCCCAAGAACAATCTGTACAAACCCCAAATGATCTGTTTGCATCTTGCTGTACGGCCAAGAAGATGAATGTTTTTTCTAGGATAAGGATCTCGTTACTTTCTATGTTAGGTATACCAGATAGAGAGATATCTTTACTGAAATAATTTAGGAAAATAAGGAAGTCTTTAAAGGATATATCATGGAAAGAAGAATGTTTATTGCATAATGATATAGTAAAGGAGATACACAGGAAAGGAGGTGTGAATATGCAAATATGAGATAGGACTGATTAGAATAACAGGATGGATGAACTTATGAGGAAGAAACAGAGAAAAAGAGATTCATTTAGTTGTCTGTTGCATTCTGTTTCTTACTCTGGCAGAAATTGAGTCTTTATGATACTGTGTAGTAAAAAATAAATTAATATACATGCAATTCATGGAAAATATAAACAGTAGAAGTACATGGAAATGCAAGCCTTGTTTTTCTGTGACAAGGTAGGATTTTTTGTCATAATTCATAATCCTTGACAATGCTATTATTCACTGATTGCATAATAGACGCTACTGATAGCAAAGTGATTTGTAAAAATCAATGGTTTACTGTGATATGTGGTTATAAACTATCCAGGAAGGACAGAATTTTCACTCATACAAAAGATTCAGAATTTGAGATCAACTCTGTGGAGCCGAACATTTATGGTCTAAAAATACAAAGTCTTACAAATTCAAAAATACAAACAACATTATCCAATTTCTGCAGTGAAACACGATACTGGCTGCATGATAAGAATGAAACCCAACCAGATTTTCCAGGGCTGGCAATACGTTAACAAGCAGTGTGTCAGTCGATAATAAAATCACAGGGAAGTTGTTTGTGAAGAAATCTAATCCAATCCCACTTTCTATCACAGCAAAATTATAATTTAATCTATATCAGGTCAACTGAGTCCTGAGCATCTATAATTTCCTGATACCTATCAATATTGTGCTGTATTTTTTGACATATTGCAGAAAAAAAGACTTAGCTGCTGTCATCTATGTGTGACAAAATGCAGAACAGCCAAAAGTTTCAGGCTGAATATTTGTTTACAGGCAATTGCCTCTGAAAGACTCTGTTTCACTCAAAACTGAGCAATTATTCTTGACCTTGTTTGAGATTGACTAAATTACTTGGAACCTTAAATTAAAATTGCAAGCACGAGACCTATAAAACATCAATATTTCTGGAAGACTTATAATCACACTACTGAATATGAGTAATTATAGTATGGCTTGAATATTCTGTTGTAATTGATTTATCTGCAGCGGTTAATGTACTAAATTTCTAGATCATAAAATTCCACAGGTTTGGTGTAAATACTAGTATTAAGTCAACAAAACATGACTAAAGTGAATATCTCTAAGACTGGTTTCCTTTAGCATAGAGAACTTTTAGTACCTAAGGCAAGGACATTCTATTTACTACAATGGAATGTTATTAAAGAAGTTGCATACAATTTTTCCAACAAGCAGCAAATATATATAAAAAAATTATGTAATAGCTGGTGGGATGTGCAACTTTACTCTCTCTTTTTTTGAATTTGCTGAAATAATTGAGATAAATATTGCATGCTTTTTAAAAATAAGTATTATTTATTAAACTCTAAAATAGTTTTAAGTTTAATCTCAAAATAATGGGAATTAATTTAAATTAACATTTTAAATGTAATGTTTCATCTCAGAAATACCCAAACTTTCAAGCCTTTTAAAAAAGAAATATTTTCTCCAGAACTGTCCCTAGGAAGCATTCCTGCTCAGTGTAAAACTACCTCTGTGTTTGTCACAAGATTTTTGCCTTGTAACGGATTTATGACAGAAAATATATTGAGATTACTGGAATTGATTCAAAAATTGTTTTCTTCCCCAGCATAAACTGCTTGGCTTCTTAACTTATTTGTCTGTTATTATGAGTAAAAAATGTCACTAAAGCATCACAAGAGAAGTGACAGTGGCATGTGATGGAGAAATCACAGCCAGGCACCTCACAGCAGGCGATGCTTCCAGTCATTTCAGTGACTCCCATTCCCCGCATGTCTAACTTGTTCGGCAGTAGTTTGTCTCAATTCCAGGGCAACATCAGAACTCCTCAATAATATAATAATAAAAAAGTATTTTTAATTTCTATAGAATACTGCTGTTATTTCAAGATTTATTACTTGCAAGAAGAATGATGGACAATTACTTTACGCAGTGTATTTCAGCAACATTGGCATACTGTCCAAAAATATTACAACTCCAAGCATTCAGAAACATCTAGGCTTTAAATATTACTGCACACAAAAGAGGTAAAGCAATGTTCTAATGAAGCAATGCCTAATGCTTGCCAGAGTGGTATTCTTTCCTACATGCTGCTTTGGTCTTTATTTCTGATTGGCAGTGTTGTCCAAGTTTCTTCTAGGCAAGCCCCATGGACTGGAATGATCTCAATATCATTCTCCTGTGAAGGAGGACTGGAGACTCATCTGGCTTAAGTCCTTTATCTGACCTTGTTCTTCATTTTGTCTTCAGAATGTAGCTCAGGACCTGGACTCTGATGTTTACAGATCAGCTTTTTGTGTTAGTCTCTCTCGTTGCCATGGAAATCATCTAATTAATTTTTGACAGTTTCCGTCTGTTGTTAAGCATTCCAATCTGCTTTCATGCCATAAACACAATACTGCTTTCTTACAAAATACAGACTTTCCAGTATCAAACCCCTTGTTTCTTTGCTGTCTATATATTGCCAGCCAATGTTCTCTGTACTTTTAGCTTCCCTTTATCAGCATAAATGATCTCTTCCTAAATCTAGCTTGTTCATTAAGTCCTAAAATGAAATAACATTTGGTTTTACCATAGGAACCAAAATTTCTTAAGCTTAATATGAAAAAGGGAAGATATACCAAAGCTATTGCTGCAACTTACTACTGGTAAAAACTTTTATGCTAATCAAAAGAAAGAAGTGTGATCACAGAATGATATGGAGTTGGAATGTACCTCTGGAGATCATCTAGTCCTACTCACTGCCAGAGCAGGTACACCCAGAGCAGGTTACACAGGAATGTGACCCAGTAGATTTTGAATGTCTCCAGAGACAGAGATTCCACCACCTTTCTGGGCAGCTTGCTCCAGGGCTCTGCCACCTTCACAATACAGAAGTTTCTCCTCATGTTCAGATGGAACTTCTGTGTTCAAGAGTGTGCCCATTTCTTCTTGTCCTGTCACTGGGCACCTCTGAAAAAGACTGGCCCCATCCTCCTGACACTCACCCTTTAAGTATTTACAAGCATTGATGAGATTCCCCCTCAGTTTTCTCTTCTCCAGACTAATAGGACCCAATTCCCTCACTCTTTCCTCATCAGAGAGATGTTCTAGTCCCCTCATCATCTTTGCAGCCCTCTGATGTAACCTCTCCAGTAGTTCCCTGTGTTTTTGAACTGGGGAGCCCAGAACTGGACACAGTGCCACAGAGGGGGAGGGCAAGCAGTCACTATATATGAAATAATATGTAAAGAAATAAACATCAAATTGCCACTAACAGTGCACACAAAGTAAGACTTGATTATATGCTTGGGAACAGATATTACCTGAAAGAGGATAAGAACTGTGTATTCATGAATGAAGTAGTTAGAGACCTTGTCTTCCTCGGGTAAAGCTCCAGGAGCAGATAAGCAAAGATGTAACCCAGTGTCACCACACAGAGTGAAGAACTGCTCTGCTAAATAGAGTACAAAACATTCACCCATACTCCTCAAATGAAGCAAAAGCAAAAGTTTCCTTTTATTTTAGCAGAAGATAACCGGTGCTGCTCTGCTTGTTATTTCCATAGTGTTTGATCCAGACATCACACTTCTTCATCTCATTTATGAGCTTTCATGTTTCAGGAAATGAACCAAGGAAACAAGCAGGAAAATCATTGCATAGATGAAGTAACTTTTCTATGCAACATACTAATGAGTCTCTAAATTGAAGTCCTGTGTCTAGATTCTGCAATTTAGAAGGTTGTGGACTGCTTGAAGAGATTCCAGAAATTGCATTAGAAAGCTGGAACAATTATAGAAGTAGAATATATGGCCTTCACAGAAAGACTGAAAGAGAAAATATTTTCAAAATGCATAAAATGTAGCTTAAGGAGGAATGGAATTTTTACAGAAGGGTAGGAGGAAAGTGGCTTAAATTATAATGAAAGAGAGCTGGTTAAAGGAAAACACTTAAAATATTTGTACCAGTGAAACTACTAAAATGTTGAAGAGAATTTGCTGGTGAGACTGTGGAGCCATCATTGATGGAGCCTTAATCATTGGGCACTTTGAAAATGAGTTCAGACAATTATTAAGCAGAACTGACACAGGCATAATTAATCTTGACTTAAGGTACGGGAATGGATCCTTTCCAGTTTGTTCCTCAAGTTCTTCTTCATTTCTGTAGTAGATGTCTGCAAAACTACTGGTTTCTCTTTCAGATTTCTCTTTTGCAGGGTATCTATTTTGAGCAAAAAGCACATTTGAATCCCAAATTGCTTGCCTTTGACTATAACGCTCCTCATTGGCAAGTCAAGGATTAGTCTTGCCAATGTACAGTAGTGTATTCCATACAAGTACAGGTAGTGTATTCCATAAAACAGGAGCTCTCCGTCTGTAGTGGGTAATTTCTATCTGTAAAATTGTAAAATCCAGTCTTTCAGTGTCCAAATGTGCAGACAGAACCTCTTTGATATGACACAGGGAACCTAGGCAGGATAATCTTGTGTCCCACTCCAACACATGCATTTTCTGAGACTGGAGAGTTTATTCGTGACCCCAATGATGCTGTTAGACAGTGCAGATGGTGCCAATCAGCTTCCTCTGTCTCGATAGCAGCTCTTCACTGTGTCTTGTTTTCTGCAGCACCTTCTCAAGATTACAGCAATTTCAAATACTCCTCTTTTTTCATGCCATCATTCAAGCAGGGATCTGCTTTTTCTTTGTTGTTTTGGTTTTTTTTTTCATTATTTTGGATGAAGGACCCAAGGAACTGGGATTCCCACTAAGTCATCTTAGAATCACAAAATCATAGAATGATAGATGTTGGAAGTGACCTTAAAAATCATCCAGTCCCCTGGGCAGGGACACCTCCCACTAGACCTGGTTGCTCAAAGTCCTGTTCAACCTGGCGTTGAACACTTTGAGGGATGGGGCAGCCACAGCTTCTCTGGGCAACCTGGGCCAGTGCCTCACTACCCTCACAGCAAAGAATTTTTTCCTAATATCTAATCAAAGTCACCCCTCTTTCAGTTTAAAATTGTTCCCCCTCATCTTATCATTCCACTCACGGATAAAGAGTCCCTCCCCATCTCTCCTGTAGGCCTCCTGTAGGTCTTGTAGCTCGCCCTTTCTCACCCCATTGAAATTTTTGTACCACCTCTGGACAGTGAGTAACCCAGTGAGAAAATTGAGGCAGTCACAGCTCTGTCATCTATCTAGAGTGTTCAGAAAGCAGTCATCATTTAGGGTCATTTCCTATTGTTCGTCTGACATTTGTCTCAAACAACTGTGCCTGCAAGAAGGAGGTGAGCTGTGAGGTGTCCATGCCAAAGTATCCTGGAATAAATGTAGAAACTTCCCAGATATTCATAGTGCTTCAAACTCCAGCCAGGACAATTGCTCCTGGACACTTTAATCCCAGAAGTACTAAAATAAAGATTTGCAAGATTTTTTTCCCACTAGCAAATGGTACATGGGCATGAGAGAGAAAGGCATAAGTTTGCAGTAAGAAGAAAAGCCTTACAGTAGTATCTGGAGTCTTCTTGCAACTACTAGAATCCAATATACTCTTATCTCTGCTATTAAATGGCATCCTGCACAGTCCTCAAATATTACAAAGCACGGTATCCCTTTTGCTGTAAGAACATAGGACACTGAATGCTTGTCAGCAACTGGAACACAATACTTATGCTTTGGTATTTGGCATTTTTCAGTTCATTTTTTTTCCTGCATGCAATTCAGTTCATGCATTCCAATGTAAGTTGAAACATGGCAAGTGGAGTTGATTGGAGATTCACTTCAAAAGCACACTCCTTCTCCAAACTAAAATTCTAATATGCACTCACATTTCAAATCTCCCCTCCTATTTTGAATCTTAATTAAACCTGTAAGTCTAATATGTAGTTCTGATATTTTTTTTTCATGAAAAAAATGCTTTAAAACTTGAATGTATTTTGAGTAATCTCGCTGCATGTACTTGTTGCAAAGGTAGCATTTCTGGATTACGAACAACTTAAAAAAGAATTGTTTACACAAATAGAAATCCCTTGGTCTGCTAAATAACTTCTCTAACCCATCTTTTTAATTAATTGAACAATTCTTTTCTCTGTGTGCATGCTCACACTATTATAATCTGACCTGTTCAGATGATTGTACTGGAATGAGTTAAGGGAAAAAAAAAAAAAAAAAAGAGAAAAGAAATAAGAAAAAAGAAGTTAAAAAAGAAAGCCCAAAACAAAAAGGAATTTCTTCTTTGACCTGTGATACTGGGTGATCTACAGACTCAAATTTAAAAAAAAAAAAGATACCTTAGCTTAAAACTATTCATTATCTGATTGAATTTCAAAAGTTATAAATACATAATTTTCAAATTTAATATCACTCAGCACTGAAAAGGATGACTTTTTTCATTACTGGAATGCAACTCTACCTTTGCCACATAAATTGACAATTTAAGTGGAGGGAAAACTGAAGATATAAATACATCTTATATCAACTTTCAAGGAAATTTAGATATATGGCATGCACACTTGGCATTACAGAAAGCACTGTGGGGGTAAAATGATCATTGATTTTAATTAGCTGACGTCTGAACACTATGGTCAAGAGGTAAAGTGCAATGTTTACAGATGGACCTCATCAGGATACACAACAGAATTAAGATTTTTTGGGTTAACTTATGGCTGAAAAGGCTAGAGACATGAAATGTACAATTGCTGTGGGATCTGGGAAGACACAAAAACTGAGGATGCTAATCTTGATTTATGAGATGTGTTTTCTGCCTTCTTCTGGACAGACTCAGTTATCTCTTCTTGATGTTAAGCACAGACAGATACGATTGTTCCTTTAACCTTCATTGTTAAATGCCCATGTGTTGATCAAAGGTGGATCGGAGTTCAATTCCTGCTGGTGCTCTGATGCTCCACGTAGTGATGCTCTGTAACATAGGATTACAGAGTATTTGCCAAGGGTTCACAGCTTTCTTAAAAAGTAGGAATGTGCTCTTTTGAGCACATCATTGCTGCACAATATTCAGTGTTTCAATATTTGTCCTGTTTGGGCATTTAACCCAGCCACTTCAGTAGGAGAACAGACATGACGTGTTATTAGCTGCTTGGGCAGCATGTTCTTTCTTTATCCATTTTAGTTGATTTAGAGAATTTTTAGAATTACTTTTTCTAACCCACTGCTTTTTACTTTGAAAAGGTTACTGATCCTTCCCCCTTGCAACCATGGATGGGAAGATTTCAGTAATAATCATGATTACCTTTGTGGGAGTTTTTAAAATACCTAATCAAGTTCATGGTCCTGTTGCTCTAAGTCTACAATATCTAGGAAAAAACCCTACTTTTAAGAATCAAATTCCTGAAAAACAAGATCTATAAACCAACCTAGACAGATAACGAGTAAGTAAACTGTGAAAAACATGGAGAGAATGTGTCATTTCTCCTACCCTGTGCTAAATTTTCCCCATATCCTCTAATCTTAAACCCTCTGCTGTTATTAATTGTGCATCTACCCTAATATTCCTGTGAACTGTTGGGGTTCATATAGACCAGGAAGAAGGTATGATGTCTAGAAAACAGAGATGCAAAATACCAATCAGTAGAATATCACCGGTGTGTAGAGTGCTTTTTCTAAATTACCTTCATACCAGAGATTCTTTTTATTTACATTCACCCCAATGCAGTGCCCAAAACAAACCAAACAACTGTAAGCCAATAACTGAAAAATCAGTCCAAAAGCAATCCCAAAAGAGAAAATAAATTTAGCTTTACCATTTTCATAAAATTGTAGTATGAGGATAACACTATTATGAACTATTAGAAATAAACACATTTACATTTCTTGGGGTTTTTTTGGACTGCTTTTGTGAAAAATTTAAGTGTGTGTGCAAGAAGCTATGAATTGCAACTTCTGTTCAGCTTCCAGCCACTCCATTCTCTCAGAGTGGCAGTGAACAAGCTTTTTTCACTTCTTGAATGTGAACATCTGCGAATTCCAAAAGGTCTTTTAGGGATTGAAAATTTACTAGCTATTTCCTTGTCTGAGCAAGGGATGTTTGTTTAAAAATTCATTTTGTTTGAACACAGAAGACAAAAAGCGTACATAAAGTGTAATAATATAAATGCTGCATTTATGGCTTGAATGTTTTCTTGGTGTCTTCTTTCTATAGGTCTCTGTGTTTCGGCACCTAGTTTGTAAACCTTACATTGCAACTCTGAAAGTCCATAGTAATTATGATAATACTCAAACATTTGCCAACCTAATGACATTCCTAGTGACATTCACTAGACCCTTCAAAGGCTGTGTATTGTAGCTGGGAGATTAATTTCCCTTTCTTGTCTGCATTTTCATTTGCAGGAGAAGATTGTCCAAAATTGCTGGTTTTGCATGATATACTCCTGTATACTGAGATGTCATTAAACAGTGAAGGAGGAATTGCCCCACTCTGTCTTGTCTCTTCATTTTCCATTTTCAGATTATGTCCAGACTGATTTTTTAAGATTTAATCATTTATTAGGTATGAGAGAGTATAATTATTCAGAAAGTAACAGATTTCTTTAGAGAAACATCTGAAAACTACTACAAGAATACACTCTGATCCTCCAAAGAAACTTGGAAGTTCAAAATACTTTGGAAAGTGATCTCAAGTTAAAAAGGATATATGAGGAAAGATACTTTACTGCTATCTGTTTCTTAATGCATTGGTAAAGTTTTATCTGGTTTTACACATTCTGACCCTGTCATCAGGGACAAATGTGTTTGTAAAGTATTATTTGTGTGTCATACATTTCTCCCTGATCCACTAAGAAGTTGTTCAAAGCAAATCCTCCTAACACTGGATCTGCTGGCAATTAGTTTTATCTTCTTCTCTTCGTATTGTATTACCTTAGGAAGAAAATATTCATTCCAGAACTGCTGTGAAAATTAGGGATTGATGTTTTTAGATGTTTGTTGCAGATACTTCCTATCAATACATTATCACTTAGACATCCAAAGTCCATCATTTGGAAGAACCATGGACTTTTAGTCATTTTTGAGGCACATAGCTTTTATTCACATCAACTGATAGGAGAATACAGCTCAAGACATAAAAGGCATTTATTTCTGGTAGACATCCTTTGCCCCTCTAGCCTATATATGTCTTTAAGTTACAGTTTTCCATTGACTTTCCTAGTAAGACCAAGGTGAAAAACAAGTTTATTGGGACAGAAACAGTCCCCTTTTTAATCCATTAAAAGATCATTATCTCAAATTTATTTATGTAGCAACCTTTCTTCTCAAATATTTTAGTCCAAATTCAGTGATGTTTTTAAGAATCTTTCCTTCTCTTCCTAAAGTTTTATTCTGAACTTCTTGTTCTTATGAAGACTACAGAACTGCTCTTGTGGTTCTTTTGTGAAAGTATCAGCTAGATCCTCTCTTTAGTTAGTCTGACTAGAGCAGTGTTTCTCAGATATGCTCCATGAGACTTTGATAAGTGATCTGCAAAAGGGAATGTATATATGCAAGGAAGAAAAAATGAAAAAAATGAGAAAAAGAGGAAAGAATAATAATAAAAAGAAGTAAAAGTTCAGCTAAATTTCTAGATTGTTGTTGTAAACAAAAGCCATTGTCAGAGCAGTACAGGGATTCTTTTCCAATGGTAGAGTACATCCTTAATTTGAGAAGCTGAGAATCGCTGGAGTAGAGCATTCATCATAACGTCTCTAAATTCGGATCATTTTTCTAATCAGTATGCATCTCACACCTAGGTTTAGTATTGACCAGATGAAATGGGTGATATAATATTAAAAAAAAAAAAAAACCAAACTAAAAATCACCAATTAAAAACAAAAATCTAAACCAAGAACAACAACAACAACAAAAAAACCCAAACAAGGAGCTCTCAAGCAGCCTCAGATCAGTTTCTCAAAATACCGACAATCTAACTGAAAGTTGAGTTAGTATTTCATACCTGCCTTGTTCCATATATATTTTTCTACTTCAAGCATTTGCACTCTATATTTCACATTTAAAAAGGTTGAGATGGGGTGCCCCAACACACCTGCCCTTTGTTCATTCTGCAAGAGCTGGAAAAATCTGCTGTTCAGCATTTTTGATTGCGGAAAGGTAACAGAAGATTGACTGGTGAGGAGAATTGTAAATGCACTTCAGTGACTTGCACTTGGGGTGTTGGAAAACACATATATCACACTAATCATTGTTAAGTCTTATGGGCTCAAGAAGAAGAAAAGCTGCATTTAGGTTTGTGATGGACTCAACGGTGTCTTATCGAACATGACTGAGATTCCTGTCCTGCTGTCGAAGATCAAAACACGATGGAAAAATACACCTACATGAATCCCTGATGTACAGGTAAAAACAGCAGGTTTGGAGTCTCTGTCTCACTATCAAGGACTCTCTATAGCAGGACCAGGTTCCACAGTGCCTGTGCCCACTTGGATGTTGCTTCAAAGATCCCCCAGTTGATTACGTATAAACATTAAATTTACTGTTTGTGTTTCATCTGTGGTTTTGTGGTTGTTCCTGCGTCCTGCCTGTGTCAGCTCACATGCTAATATACAGACTGGAGCACTACATGACTCACTGTTTTCCCTTAGCCAAGAAAGTTTACAGAGGAGCCATTCTTTTCATAGTAAACAGCTTTACACAGTAAATGTGTTGAATCAAAAATGTGTGGTGAAAGATATGTTTCTTGCTTAAACATCTTCATAGTCATCAGACTACTATTAATAGATCTCTTTTCATTCTTTCTCTCATACCTGCCAGTGTTAAGTAGAGCATGGACTTAAAAGTATCTGGAAAGAGCATCTTAACAAAGAATGAGTTGAAATAAAAATGGAAATTAACACAAGGCAACCTTCTGAAGAGTAAATGTCTGCATGCCCTTCTTGCTCTTTTCACCTCCATATTCTTGGGTTATAGAATACAAGTAGGTGTTAAAAAAGCAATATAAAAATATATCTCAAAATGGGATTAACATCTGACAATTATGGAATCTGAATTTTCCTTCAGTTCTTCCCTATCCCTATTTCAAAGTGCTTTGGAAGTAATTAATTTTTAATAAAATAATGTCACAGGCTGCTCCTCACATAACTTTGCAATTTTAACTTCAGGACCAAAAGAAAAATAGTTTCTTCTGTTCCATATCTTTGTATGTCCTTCAGCAATACCTGCTTGCTCCATATTAAATAACAGATCATTCTGAAAATTATTGGGATGCAGTGAAAACTCATTTTCAGTTTGATAATTCTTATCTTCTGTTTTTTTCTAAGTATAAACAATTAAATCTATCACAGAGATTTAACTAAACCAAAATTGCATCAGGTTTTCACTACAGCCTGGTGACTGATGTCAGTGCCTTCCAAGAGTTTAACTTTTTTTTTTTTTTTACTATTTTAGATCAGGTTCAGATAGAATGTTTGTATGAAGACTTTTTGTCCTCAAAGTGACATGTGCAAAAGCTATTTAAATAGACATGTCACATGACACTGATAAAGCCACTTTTCATTTTTTGTCAAATATGAATCACAGAATTACAGAATCTTCATGGTTGGAAAGGACCTCTGAGATCACCGAGTCGAACCATACACACACACACACACAAAACAAAAAACCCAACCCACTATCTCAGTCCTGAATTGCCACATCTACACATTTCTTAAATCCCTCCAGGGATGGTGACTCCACCACCTCCCTGGGCAGGCTGTTTTCCTCTCAGGAAAGTCATTCTTCCCAAGATCTAACCTAAACCTTCCCTGCCCCAACTTCAGACCATTCCCTCTGCTCCTCCTCTCCCTTGGGAGAAGAAGCCAACCCCCACCTCTCTCCACCCTCATTTGTAGAGGGGAATGTGGTCTCCCCTCTGCCCCCTCTTCTTCATGCAAACCATTAGAAATAAGAAGTATCTCTTTGAAAAGTCAAGAGCACACAAATATCTTAAAATCACAACTTCTAATGTAAGCTAATAACAAGTACTACTTCTGTAGATGAAAGAGCCCTTGCTCAATGATATATAAATCTCATTAGGAATGTTAGAAAAGAGTTCAAAATAGAGGCTTTTTTTTTCTGAAATATTCTTCTGACATAATTTTGTTGCACCAAGACCACATAAAGATGTTTTTAGAATTCTAAATATTCTACAACAGCCCTGAGAACTATATGTAAAAATAACCAAACTTCATCTTTAACAAGAACATTGAAGCTTACATGGTTTCAACTTTGGAAAAAAAAGGGAAAAGATATTTTCTACAAGGATGTTGCTGTGCCTAATTTTAGTGAGTAGATCAAAATGGAACTCTTTGAGGTAAATGAATTTTGTAGAAATTGGAATTTACCGCATCAGAAATACATCAGCTTCAACAAAGTATAAAGGAGGCTCTTTGTTTAAAAAAGAAAGGAGGAGAGCACAAGAGGCATTAAAAAAAAATAGCTTTATTAATACCATGAAGTAACAGAGACCTTTAAAAGTTCTGTATGCTGTATTGCAACTGAATAAAGATGAATCCACCCCAAACAAACCCTGAGTTGCTCAGAATAGCAAATAGAAGTGCAGACACAACTTCCCAGGCTAGTTCTGGCTGCTTCCTAAATTAGCTTAAACTTTGGGCACAACTTTTTAGCTTCAGAGTCCGAATAACAGTTTCGTACTCCTACCATCTGTTTATGATACTAAAGACTGGGAGAAACTTCTCTGAGACTGAAGGACATTCTGGAGGTGCTTGGTTTTCTTTTAATGACTGGGGGATTAAGGCAACTGAAACCTTTCACCATGACTATTTGATATCTGAGTGCTTGCTGAAAAGCAAAGGTGATTTAACTTATGGATTGTTTGTAGTTTATCAGAATATTTCATCTGGCATAGGTCTGATCCTGAAGGTTCTCTTCCTTAAGGTAATTTAAGAACACATAGACATCAGGTTTCAGGCTGGGGAATTTATTATAGCAATGGCATCAACTTCTTTTCATGGGGTTTCTTAACTTTTTCCCAGCTGTGTTGCATGATCACAGCCCATCAGCACATAAGATCTGTATTTGTGCAACAAATCTGTTTCTTATGGCTTGTGCCAGGCAAAGCTGAGTTGAGCATTTTATTTCTTTGATAGTGAAAAGGTGTGAATACACCAGCCCCTTGCCACCAGGAGGGTAATGTAGTTCCCCGTATCAAAGAGGGCAGTCATTGCTAATATAAAGACTTAAATGTTTTTGAAACAGCACTCATTTTAATCTTACTGAGATCTATTTGTAGTCTTTTCCTCATCAGTGCCATATTAGGAAAATACACCACTACCATGAAAAGGTATGCACCCAGTATTAAATAAAACCAAAACGAAATACCAACTTTTGTCTTGAAAAAAATCCTGCTACAAATACAACCACATTACAGTGGACTTTAACTTTTAACTCAAGCATTGTTTCAAATAAGGCATTTATTTTAAAAGTATGTATTTTAAAACTGTTCCTTCTCAGTTGAGTGCATCTGCCACTTTAGATCAGCTGGAAAACATATTAGAACTCACAACAAAAGCAAAAACCAAACAAAAGGAAGTTATCAGGAAGCACCAACAAGGACAAAAAGTATACACAAAGTGAACAACCCAACTGGTTTCCACTGTGTTTCATTTCATTGGGGATTTTATCCCATGAATTTTGATCCATAAGAATGGTGTAGAGAGTAGGTAATCTTTACTCTCAAGGAATACATTAATCAGTGCAAAGTTCTATCTTTTTTCTCTAGCATAGTGGCCAAATACATCAAATATATCTGATAAATGATCTGCCATTGCACACATATTTTGTTGCCATTCTGACCTTGACATTGCCCTTCCTGGAGTGGCAGCATGTTGGAAGAAGTTAATTCGTAAATCCAAAAAGTTCTTTGTAGCCATCAAGCCTACTCATTTCTTTATAGATTTGTTTAAAGAAAATCATGGCTAAAAATTATGAATCTTATAATGGGATTTTAATGCCTAAATCTCTGGTTGACCCTGGTCAGAACACACAAAGGAGGACATGAAGAGCATTTTAATGTTTGTATTATTCTACCTCATTCTTATGCATTATGACACAGGATCCAGCATGCATGCTATCCATGCCTAATTTTGTCATATGTAAATGCAACCAATCTCTTTTCACTTTGACTTTGAAAATAGTTTTATAAAAAGGAATAAGCACATTGAAGGTCATTTTGCAAGCAGTTCTTTAGATTATGTGGTGTGGCTTGGTGTATTCATTAAAAGTGAGATTCAAACTAGTTATGATATGAATAGGCTGCCGCTTTTTTGACATGACATTTTTGTGCAGCTCAGTTGGATATTTCTTGGGTGGTTTTTTTTTCTGAAAAAATATTTCAAAAGCTAGGCTGAACAATAGATTAATTATACGCATTGGGATTCTTTTAAGGGGATATCATAATTTGAAACAAAGCTATTACTCAAATATTAGGTTTGTAGTGATTAAAGTGAACATTTCATATTTGATCAAAGTACTTTGGAGTAGTTTAAAATCTCCCATGAAGTTTCAATGGCATAGAAATATGTTGTATTTTTTGCTTATACCACTGAGCAACTTTATTATAGAACAATTTTTTTCCCCTATGCAGTGCTGTCAGCCCTTATACTCTTATGACCTTTAATAAGGTGCACTACTTATTTTCTGAGTAATCCACTATTTTCTTTTATCCCAAACCAATTCCAGTGGGGAAGAGCAAATACTTTAAACCTGGTTTTCTTCTGATCCTATAAAACAATATATCACAGACAGTATCTGATTTGGAAGAAAGCTCAAGTGGTAAAAAGCAATGGGTAGCATTCTTTACATTTTCAAAATGTAGATTTTTGACAATTACCTTTAGCTTTTTGTTTTCTTCTTTACAGTGTCTGCTTTAACAATCACCCTCAATCCCATTTTGCAGTAAAGTTCTGCAGACCAGATATGCAGAGCGTATTTTTCTCTATTTTACTATCCTTTGCTTTTTAAAAATTATTATTGATAACAAGTGATTTTCTTATATTACAGGAACAAAGCTAAATATCTGATTTCATTCATTAAATGTAAATATTGTTAGATCACCCCACTCAAGTTGTCTTAAAACATGCTGCAGCATCTATTTTTGTAGGTAGGATGACCATAGTTGAACATGAAATTGAGTTAGTTTTGGTCTTTTGTTTCTAAGGAATACATGTTTGGCTCATAACCTTTCCATTTTCAAATAAATTTTGAGACTTTCTATGAAATTTCCTGTTGAAATAAGCACATTGAAATAATAAATCCAATCATGAGCACTTCAGGCATGAAGCAAGCTGAAGATCTTAGAGTCAAAGGACTTGATATAAGTCAAAGGATAGACTTGATAAAGTCAAAGGGTACTTGATATAAAATCTTTGCTCTCAGCATAGGGGCTACTTAAGCAAGAAAAAAAAATGCTAATTTTAAACAGAATATTCATAGAAAATCCTCATCTTATTTTTTTTAAACCCACTTCCCAAGTGTTTTTCTACACTTTTAGATTATGAACTGATAAGGAAACACACCTTTCCCATTTTTAATTTTTTGATGGACTGATCATTTCTCACCTTCTGTTTATACAGAATTCAGATCTTACTTTTCACAGTTAGTGAAGATGAAGTACGTGCCAGAAGTGCTCATGATTTGCTTGGACATGATTTGCTCCACAACTGAGCTAGGAGTAGCACTCAGGGGTTCTCATCTCCAGATTCTAGCTTGAGACATCACTGGCCAACTGCAATAGAAAATGCAACCTGTTACTACCTTTGTGCACATTTCTGCAAATTTCATTTAAATAGTAGTGATGTCAGGCATAATGATCTTTTCCATTTCTTAGAATGTTTCTTATTCCCACCTACTTGCTGGCTAAGCCTCTTGATGACAAACTGCTACAAGAACAGAAAAGAGCATCACATGAATCTATTTTTAAAATGCAGCTGTAACAGTAGTGAAAAGTGGAACAAATTAAAACTCCATGTTGTGTAATCTCTAGACTCTTAATTTTGTGGTCCATTCTCTGATGACCCTACTACCCTGCTATCTTACCTCTGCATCTGAAACGGCAAAAAAAAAAAAAGTCATCTCATTTCCCATCGGATTCCCAAATGTCCCTAAAAGAAAATGTTTGATCATTACTATCCCTGCCGTGTGAATATCAGGAATTCAAATTCAACAAATTTTGATACTTGGTTGTGTCACTTGACACTGAAAGACACCGAAAGAGGTTAGATTTTGATTAGATATTAGAAAGAAATTCATTTTTGTGAGGGTGGTGAGATCCTGGATGGCTGTCCCATACCTGGAGGGGTTCAAGGCCAGGTTGGAGGGGTCTTGGAGCAACAGGTCTAGTGGGAGGTGTCCCTGCCCAGGGCAGGGGGCTTGGAACTGGATGATCTTTATTGTCTCTTCCAACCTGAACCACTCTGTGATTATCTGATTCTATGATTCTATGACCTCCATGTAAATCTGGCATGCTTTCTCCTGATTAGCACTGACAGGATATATTGGCAATGCTCAAACCATACATCTTTCGCAGAGGTTCTTCAGTTTTAAGTACTGGACAGAACCTGGTTAATCTTAGTTGCATTAAGCATGATTTAAGTGCTGAGTTACCCAGCTCTGTTGAACTGGGAACACTTCTGGACATGCAGAAGAGAAGTTGCCTGTGTTCCCCTGTAAGATTGCTACAAAAAATTCAAAATTACCATAATCTCTCATACACTAATATATAGGAATGTAATTTATTCAACCCTGATAGTTAAACACCTGAATTTCACTGAAGTTGTTCTTAAACTGTTAAATTGTTTCAAGTTATTTTCTGTTTTACCCTTTCCATCTTTTACAATGAGCTATGAGTACCACAAATTGATACAAGGTTTTTCACTCTGAAAAAGTCTGTTCTTGTGACTTTGCAGGAAGTAAGAAAATAGCAGAGCACTTTCTATTAGACAGAGGTTTGCATCATGAATATAACTGAGATTTTGGTAGGAGTCTCTGTAGAAAAATAAAAAAATTCCCAACAAAGAACAAGTTTGCCTACTTAGCATTACAGTGACAAATGGACAATTCAAAAATCTTACTTGAAACCTTTGATAGGAGGCATGAGAAAAATCTTTAGTTCTCTGTGTATTTGTATCTGACCTGTGCAAATCTTCAGTCCAAATGTTGCCACATTCCCAATTTCAATCACCCTTCCTATATATTAAAAAGAAACTCACAGAAAGAGAAAGAATGTAACTTGTTAGCTACACTCTGAGAAGACAAGACATAATGTTTGAGTGGCTTTATAACCTCTGGGGAGAGAAGGGAGAGATATAAAGAAATTTCTGAGTTTAGAAGGAACTAAAGTACTTTAATAAAAATATTAATAATAAAATAAAAAAAGAAAAAAAGAAAATAAGGAAATGTATAAAATACAGAGGTGGGGGAGAGCAAAAAACACCAACAAAACTATATCAGGCAGTCTCACCTGTTCATTGTTTCCATTAAGTGTTAGGATGTCCTATAGGTGTTTTTTGAAAGTTCTTCTGGTACTGCTTAAAAACACTTTCAAAGAACACCTGTAGGACATCCTAACACTTACTGGAAACAATGAACAGGTGAGACCGCCTTCTCTCTACTTCACTAGAGCGTTTTGGCTAAATTTAATGGTGGTCTTCAAAACATTCCAATGGAATTGGAGACAGGGGCTATAGAGATGGGACATTCTATGTATCAGTGCTAGTGATGGTCTTTCTGGAAAAAAAAGGATTTAAAATTTTGATGCCAAAAAGTATATTCATTCTGAGTCATTCTTAACTTTTGCAAGCATTTTTTGTTGCAATTTCCACCAGCTAAAAGATTTTTTTAAGATTTTCATTAAAATCTCACTTTTGGGCCAAAACCATTACTTAGTTCTGACTGTCTCTACTGTTTCATTTTTAAGAATCTGTTTCTAATGTAAGACAGCCTGTCTACATGAGAAATGAAAGGATCTATCCTTTGGTAAAGCTTTGGTTATGGTAAGACCATCTTCATTTTTATGAAAACAGGTGAAATGAAGTAACAGTCTTCAGACAGAAGTCAAATAATTTGATTCAAGTCAAAAATGATTCAGTGTTGCTAAGAATTAAAAATAGCATTTCTATTTATGTTTCCATAGTGCTTGTATCTAAGATAACTATTTGGGGAAAAAAAAAAAAAAAAAAGAAAAAAAAAGAAAAGAGTGAGAACCAGTAACATCCTGATGTGATAAAACAGGAATGGTCTGGTTTTCCATATTTACTCTTCTCTGCAGCTGCTTTTCCCAGCATAACACATTCTGCAACTGTTTCATGCACCTAAATGAACTTCATTTCTTCTAGGTGGCATATCATCAAAACTGAACATTAACAATAAAAAATATATATATAAAATCATAACTTAAAACTGTGACTTATTTACAATCTTCTCATCCAGAAGTACTATTTGTGGGCCATCAAGATTATGCCAGACACAAATATATCATATGCCATTATGTCAACACTTCAGTAAGGTACCTACACAACCAGGTGCCAGCATGATTATGCAAATAGCAGTACTATTGGCTTATCAGTCAAAACCACTGCCAGAAGGCCTGGGAGACAGATTTCAATATAGAAGATATATTCTGTCTCAGTGAGGATGACATTAATAATTTATGATTAATCAGTTTATGGAAACATGTTAACAGCAGAAGGCTGTGGAGAGCAAGATGGATGTCTTGCCTTCACTTTCGCCATTTCTTTTCCTCCTAGCTCACTCCAATTTTTTTTGTGATTAAAAGCCACATATAGGAGTCAGTTCTTCACACATATAGGAGTCAGTTCTTGGATTCAATGATCTCAAAGGTCCCTTCCAACGATGAAGATTCTGTGATTCTGTGAAATCGTTATCAAAACAAGGGAATGAATTAGGATGTGAAAGAACCATACAGAAGTGTTGAGCTGGGGGAGAAGTGATGAGAAGTTATCTGGCTTCCTATAAGTGGGACTGGAGCTAAGGTGGTACCAAATTTGCCTCTTACCTCCCGATAACCAGGCCTATTTCAGGACATGTTAAGGCTTTAACTGTGAAATATAAAATACCATAAGTCTAAGTATTAGTATATTCCAGCTTAAACTTCATCCATTCAAATGAAAAATTTATGTGATGTTTCCTTGTGAACCATTGCCACAAATGTGTCTTTTTCTTGGAGCCCATGCACAAAATAGTTAATAAAATATTAGCTAGAAAGCTGTAAATACAATCTATAATTTTAGAAGGAAGACAAAACCTTAAGAAGGTTGTGAACATCCACTGATGAGTCTCTAAAATGCTTTTGCATATTTAATTCTTTTCAATTAAGATCCAAGTGCAAAACCATTGAATAGACCCAACTGGAGCTTGATAGTAAGAATCTCTAAGGCTAGAACAACATGCATGAAGACTGGCTTGAAAAGGTTCGTCTCCCACCACAGCTTGCTCTGAGAAATCTACCCAAATAATCTCTATATGTGGGACAGGCAAAACACCAGGTTTGAGCACCTGCTGGAACTTTACTGAGTTCTTCTGAAATTAGCCATGAGATTCAGTTTTGCATGTTGATGAGCTCATGTTTCAGAAAAAAATCCCCCAAAGCAAACAAAAAATCAAACAAACAAAACTTCAGAAAAACCCCACAGAACTGAAACAAAAAGTAATCTTTTAGGTATATAATCAGGCTGCCTGTAATTTATCTAAGCACAATCTGAAAAGCTAATAAATGTTGTATCCCATAAAAGGATTTTTCCCTTCTGCATTTAGTGTAGTTAAGAGTCATGATACTGCAATCTTTTTTTTCAAAACTTGATCTTCTCAATATGCAGCTGCCTTAGATGTTTGTTACTCAACAATACACACCACCATGGAGTAGTAGAATAGTGAAAGACATATCAAAGGGCAATAAATGAGAACTGAATCATAAATATATCATCATCAGAGTGCAGAGTGTGTATTTCATTATACTCTTCTGCTTTACTATTTTAACATTTGAACTACTTCACAATAAAGTTTGCTGTTATTAACCATCAGAGACAGAGTGCCTTAAAGTCTGTCCTGACAGAGTCTGATATAATTAAATTAAGCTACATTGCAATGCAGAATGCTTCTGGAACCATCAGTGACAAAAGTGAATGATAAATCAACCACTGACTGACTAATGACCATACTTTTAAGGTGAAGTGAGATTGTCACCTAATTAGCTACATAGAGAAAGAAAGATAGGAAGGAAGGAAGGAAGGAAGGAAGGAAGGAAGGAAGGAAGGAAGGAAGGAAGGAAGAAAAACATAGATAGATTACGTTTACTCCAAGAGTTGTGGGTAAGTCATTGGTTTAAACAAAATCAGATAAATATGCAATGTGGTAAAGTGGTATATCATACAGATGGTGACTTTGTCTTTATATAAAAACAATATTAGCAGCCTTTAAATCCTGTGAATTTTATTTTATTTTCTGATTCAGTATATTAGAGGAACATATCATATATTCATATATTTAGAGGAACCTGTAGATTTCTCTGTAGAGAAAATCTACAAAAAGCGACTGGTCTAGAATTTCCTAAATAGCTATTTATCTTTTCACATGTAATATCATCTTTTCTCAGCAGCCTTTCTGCAGATAAGATGTTTCATACATTTCAAGGCAAATGTCTGATCATTGTGGACAGGCCTTGCTCACTTTTAATTCTAGAAGTGTTAAAACTAATTTCAGTGTAACTTTTAATAAGTTTGAGAAAAATGAGGTTTCAATTGATCCTTTAGAGATTAGAAACCATTTTGAACTGAGGGGATATTTGCAGATGTAACTAATATGTGATTGCCACTTGAATAACTGAAAGTATCAAAAATGCTTGCTACTGTTTCTCAAAATCATTCATACAATTTTCTTGAAGGATCAACTGAAAATATCTCAATTATAAATTGAAAAAGATTATTTTTGACAATTAATAATGACATTTATTCTTCCTTAGGCCACAAAATGGATTTGTTTTAGAGCAGGTTTGACTTCCAGAGAGTAACTGCCTCCAGCCTGTGAGAATGAGAAAGACATCTGGCTGTGATGCATCGAGGGAGGCCAGGTCATCCTCTGATCTCCAGAGTGACCATTCCTCAGTGTCGGAGCACTTTCTCCAAATCATTCATAACTGTGAGGTCTTCCTTTCCTGATTACTTATTTATAAGTAACTTACTTATTTTCTTCTTCTAGGGAAACTGTTCTATGCTTCAAATCCTGCTATCCCACTCTGTTTCTTGAATAAATCTTTGTTACAGAGAGAACAACAATCAATTGTTTTCAAACTAGAGTTTAAGAAGTAGAAATTACTTCATTTATAAAAAGGGGTATTTAGATGAGATTTGAGAATAGCATTTCTGTTATATGCTGTTATGCTTATGTTGAAACCTATCCAAACACTGTAACCCACACCTTGCAGAGATCTTAAAAGACAAGTTTGACAAATACCTTTCTGACATAATTAAGTTACATTTAGCCTGCCTCAAAGCCTGTAAGAGTAAAATGATGACCTCAAAATGTATTCAGGAAATTCTTTCAGTTTTATAGCAAGGTATACATAGCTTATAACATATGATTTCCCCTCAGAAATTACTTTCTCACCAATTTAAATCTGCCTGCAAAGTTCATAAAATACATGTGAAAGTGAACATTTCTTTTCTATTAGTGCCAAAATCTTTAGATCAAATATTGGACCTACACTACAAGCTGAGCTAAGGATTACATTACTAGCACAGAAATAAATAAAATTTAAATGCAAAAAGCAATTAGTATTTCAACAGCTAGGTAACTCACAGCCTTGGACAAATTCATTATCTTTTATTCATTTCACTATCAAGCTACAAGTCTTCTCTTATTTTTTTCATTTTTCCCCCCATTTTAATGCTTTGTGAGTTTGTCTAAATCTATTTTATCTATCTAATCTATTTTATCTAAATTATGGTACTTGCCTCATATCAGAATATTAGTTTATTCCCTACTGATTTTATTTCCCTGGACATCATGATAAACTTCCAAAGCCCTGGGATTAATTAATTTAGTAAACTCCACATAAAAATTATTGATCTCATTTTCAAACAAAAATCCAATAACTTTATTTTTTTTAATATACTTGAAATCAGAATTTTGTCCTGGGTATCTTTACCTTACTTAAAGTTTTCCTCGCTTGTGGTTTGTCAGTTTATATATGTAAGATGAGCTCCTTCCTTTCCTTCTCTCTCCTTCTTTTTTATCACCTTCCCACCACTTCCTTTCTCAGGTTCCCACCCCAGCTCTTCTATATATGTGCATTGAAAAAGAAGTGTTAATTGCACAGAATTCAGTTTGATTGGGTCATAAGTGGAAGGCAGAAAAGATATGTAAGTAAACCTTTTCCACTTCTTCAAAAATGACATGGTATCTGAAGACTTCTATTGTTCTCTAATTTTCCCAGCATTTGTGAAGATAAAAATGATCTTGATGGTTTTATTGAGAAACTCGTGTTT
This sequence comes from Scolopax mira, assembly GCA_004320125.1. Taxonomy (NCBI): domain Eukaryota; kingdom Metazoa; phylum Chordata; class Aves; order Charadriiformes; family Scolopacidae; genus Scolopax; species Scolopax mira. The sequence goes on from BJBW01006667.1 coordinate 27,769, forward strand.
CCTATGTTTAGCAAGTGATATGTTGTGGCAGCATGAGTCATGTACCATTTTATTTCTCTCTAGAAAATATGTTGTAAATCACTCATCATTAATCTGCACTTTGATGGTAATTTAGGCAGAGCTTTAGTTGTAGAAATCTCACCAATATGGTACCTGATTCTTGTAAAGAGAAGCACATATATCGAGCAATATTCTGTTTTGGTGCTGTTTTATGTCTCCTCAAAGGACTTATTTGCCTTATTTGAAACATTCAAAAATATTAAACATTCAACCTTAACCTGTCTACCTATAGATTTTGTAACATTTCTTCTCCACAGGCTTTGAAATGTTTCACAGACATGCCTCAGTAGGATGAGTAATACCATTTTGCAGCTGTAAAAATAAAAGTAATTTCCTGCATGTCACCTGAGAATTAACGACAGAACAGAGAGTTGGATCCAAACAAAGATGTTTCTCTAACTTTTGTTCAGCAATCATGTTATTTACACAGCAAACACAGCATCAAGGAGTAATTTTGTGTTTCTGTATAGATAATCCTAGTATTTAATATTGATGTATTTGCATTCTAGCACTTTCCAAACACTTTTAAAGGCCACTTTAGTCAATGGAAAAATTCGGACTGATTTCAGAAAATTGAGCCAAGTGTTAAATAAACCACTGAAATAACTTTTCATTTTGGGGTTAAGTGACTTGTTTTGTTTCTCACACTGTTCCTTAGTGCCTCTAATTTGATAAGGCTACCATGTCACAGCTGAAATTGAGACGTGAAAGGCAGCTGTCCTAGATGGATTGAACAATATTCTCAGCTGATCTGAGAAATGATATAATTACATTAATTTCACAGAGGAATATTGATTTACCCTTGAAAGGATATAAAAATCCTACTGACAGGACAGCATTTAAATCAAGCAATCAATTTTATATTTTAATTACTTAATTTTTCATCTTTGGTTTCTTTCGGTATCTGAATCATCAGAATAGTCCAGTGTTTTATTTTCTTAACCAGCAAGTGGATTAAGAGTAATAGCTGAAATTTAAAGAAAGAAAGATCTAGATAAATAGGTTATGTCAGTGTGCTGGGAGCTGTACTTTAAGGGACCACAGTTTGGGTGTAGTTTCCTTTTAGCAAAAGATCACCCTTGCTGCTGGTCATGCCATACTCAAGCTTAGGAACATTACCCACTTGCACACTGGTTTGAAAGTTCTGGCATAATGTCAGCTCTCTGCAGTGGGTATTATTTTCCTTCTGAATGTAGCATTAGCTATAGACACTTTCGTCTTGAGCAAGGGAAAACCTGACTGCAAGAGATTCAAACTTTGGCAAGGACTTCAGTTAATACAGAACATGAGACTACAGAAGTGAAGCACTTCCTAGCAGGCAGGAGAGCTGTGGACAGACACATAAATCAGTTGCTCTCATTTGTGCCTATACATTGACTTCAAACATGTTGCATCCTTAGCCTGCAGTTGGCCAGCTCAGGCACCACTACTGAAAGTCAATGCCCAGTTGGTTGTGTCTTGCTGTAGATATTGCTGTCACTTTTGCAAATATCCAAGATGATATGGCATCGCAATATCCATATGAATAGAAATATGGATATCTGCTTTCCCTGAAAACCTCCACCACAGGTTCGAATAGCAAAGGCATTGACTATGTCTATCAAGTCGCAAGGTCTTCAGCTTAATTTACTGCAGACAAGTCTGACTTTTTTATGGCTGCTTCTTCAACTTAAATGATCACAGTCACCATCACAGTAAAAAGGTGGTGCCCTTTTTACTTGTAATCTATTCAACAATGCACTTAATCTTAGGGACAGTCAATAAGTGTTGCTAGTGGTCTGTCATCATATTACTTCTACTAATTTAGTTTTAAGCATCCAATTGATCCATTTTCTCAAATGACTAAACACATGGTGAAAATCACAGAACCACAGAATGGCTGGGGTTGGAAGGGACCTCTGGAGATCATCCAGCCCAATGCCCTGCCAGAGCAGGTCCACCCAGAGCACGTTGCACAGGAACGTGTCCAGGTGGGTTTTGAGTGTCTCCAGAGGAGACTCCACCACCTCCCTGGGCAGCCTCTTCCAGGGCTCTGCCACCCTCACAGAAAAGAAGTTCCTCCTTATGTTTAGATGGAACTTCTGTGTTGCAGTTTGTGCCCATTACCCCTTGTTCTGTCACCAGGCACCACTGAAGAGACTCTGGCCCCATCCTCTTGACACCTGACACTTAGACATTACTGATGACAATTACAAATTTATTTTAGTCTCACTCATCTGGGATAGATTCCATAGATGGGTTAAAATAAAATGTTAAAATCTTGGAAAATATCCATTGTAGGTGCCTTATAACACATCTCTAGCATCTGAGCACATACATTGTGTTGCTGATTTTCAAAGAAGCTTTAGTTCAATTTCCTATTATTTCATTTCTGTACTGACTCCACAAATAACTGTGGATGTAGGCATGTTATGTTAGGCATGTTATATATAACATGCAGGCACAGTTATATTTTCTAAGGACAGATGTGAACAACAACTAAAAAAATCCTTCTCTGATAGAAAAACATCAAGCAGTTTCAATGTTCCAAAAGCTTAGGCATAAAAACTGATGTTGTGATAAGTTTCTTTAGGTTTCTTCTCTACTTTTTTTTTTTTTAATTATGCCTTACATACACCGTGTTAAGATGAAATTAGATGTAATTCATATCAATGATTTAAGTCAAAATAATTTATGAAAATGGAACAGTTGTTTACCAAAACCCACAGTTTTATTTTATATAGTTAATAACAGACTTGAGAATAACACATATGTTGAGGGCATACACATTAATACACCCTGTCAAATATAGCTTTAGTATAAAACTTTTTATATTTGGTTTCTATAATGTTTACAATAGCACTATTTCCTTCTTTTACTTTCTTATGAATAGCTAGCATGTTCTATAACACATGGCATGATTTTGGAGTTAGGCATTAACTTAAATACTTTGATAAATCATAATTTTAATCTGTACATGGAGAATACACATAGAAAATCTCATTTCTGTCACACAAAAAAAAATCAGTTGAGGGAGAAACTACCATCACAAGGTGGCACTCTGTAATGGAGATAGTTGAGTATATTTGATTCTTCTCACACCATATATTTTCTCCACTATAATTTGTGCATTTACACTAAGTGGAACAAAGAAAACATTATCAGGAGGAAGTGTCTGTTACATACAGTAAATGATAATAATTTCTTGTTTCATATGTTTATATTTAAAATCTTCAGTACTGCAATAATACAATGTTCTTCCTTCTTTTCCATATACTACTCAATTTATCCCTTGGTCATGTCACACTACCAGTTGGATGATTTGTCTGGTGAGTGTAGGAGATGATTGTGTGAGATCAAAGCAACATTTATTTCCTGATAAATGTGATGAACGGTATACAGCAAATCTTTTTCTTGATCAGTCTTGACTTCATGATATCTGTACAGTCAACTTATCTATCATAACTCTAAATTGCTCTGTTATCGTCACTGTTTCCTGTCTGGAACTCTGATGATCAAAGACCTCTGTCCATAGGAGGTTACATTTACAATGCATATTCAAGTCATACTTGGAGGGCTAATTCATCTTTTACTTAAACTGGAAAAGCTGTGCAAGGTACACAGACTCTTCACTTAATATTGAAACCATGAAAAGATCTCAGGGTTAGCATTTGGGGGCAGGCTGGTTTGTTCTTCTTTTTGAGTTTGAAAGAGGACACTGCTTGTAAGACTAATTATAGATAAGCCTTGGTTCAAGAGGATACAATGCAAGCATTCTTTATGATGGATCCATCTTAAAGGGCTTTATCATTCGTTTAGGGCAGGGAGTATTTTTCTCATTGTTCTAATGGCAATTCAATACCAGATTTATGATTAAAAACAAATGAAATCCCTAAGGTTGTAGCATCTTTTCCAACACAACTATGACATCTTCTCAGCACCAGGTGTTGGAATTTCCCTCTTCTTTACACCTGTAACTGTAAGTTACAGTTAACAGATAAAGACAGAGCTGTAAATGATGTGGTAAAAATCTGTATTTATGACATTTTTCAAGCTTATTTTGCAAAAGCTGCTGAGGTAGAAAAATTAACCTCAGGCAAATTCTGAATCCTGAAGTTAGAACTTTTTGATTTTTCTGTTCTGTAGGTTTAGTTGTCTCTGACAGATTCAGGCAGAAAAGAAAACAAAATCATGGACTAATTTGAAGTTGAAGTTATAATTAGGCTGTTTGCTATAAGATAATGACAAGGTGAGGACTGATCTCTCTTCTTAACTACTAAAAATGAAGAGTGCAAGCCATAGAATGTTTATTCTGTATGTATTTGTTAAATTCAGGCTTCAAAACAACTGCTGAAAATTAGTCACTGAAACGGGAGGCACATATGAAAGGGCTCCACAATGCACTTTACCCAGAATCATTATTCCTTTGCCCATAAAGTCAATTAGTTACTGTAGATTCCTTTGTCTGAGGACATCTTCCCACATTTATTCACTAATCTTTATCTGCTAATTGCCTGAATGCCAGCAAAATTAGTTTGCATGTGTGAAATACCATGCTCCAAATCAACTATAACAGTAGCTGTTTCGGGATATTTCTGTGCTGATTATTGCAATTAAGTTCCTGAAATTTGCCACACACATCCCTCCTGAAAATAGTTGTGTAATTTTTCAGCATCAGAGATTAAAATTAAAGTTATGAGCTTCTGAGATGTCCACAGCTACCTCAGTTCTCCAGAGGGCAAATAAAAGGAAACATATCACCTGAAGTCTTCTGGCCTTTTTATTGGTGAAATTGATCTTTTGCACGTCTTTCTGAGTGTTCATTCCAGTGTATATTTTAAGCTAACTTCAACCACTTTTCCTTTTTTTGAAAAAACTGAATTTGAAGGTGCCACAGTAGCCCACTGAGGAAACAGTCTGAACTGTTCTATATTATGAAGTAATATGAAGTGTCTCAAAGTGGTGCAACTGAGGACTTTCCTCAAGTGTGAGCCAGAAGTGTCCGATCAACACCAGCTCTGTCTATGGAAAAGGGACCTTATGATCTGTTGTGAGGGAAATCTTAAACGAAGTCTGAAGAAGAAATTAACATTCTGAATCCACGCAACTCCTTCACATGCTGATGTGTGATAGACCCTAAGATAGAAAGGGAGGGAGAGAACCTTGTCAGGACAGAGGGTCCTGTGTTGGAGGTTTTCTGTCTCAGGTAGCATGATGGGGGCTAAACAGACAAACGGAAGTGTTAAGAGTTACAGGCAAGGAATATGTTATTTGTCAGCTGGACACATAGAGAAATAAAACATCGTGGCAAATATGTAACAGTTTTCTGTGCATGCACTTGATATACAAAATTCCTATGGGATGTTATCAGATCCTTCACTATGGCTTTTACTTTTGATATTTAACATTTTATATTATTATTATATGGCTCTGAAGAACCTGTGGGTCATTTAAATCTCTACAGATTCACTGAGATGAAGGGAATTTGGTTCTTACATTTGAATCACATCAGAGAGGAATTGAGACAGAAGGCTAACTGGAAAGCACTGCTGTGGGCTAATGGCAAAAGGTGTAATAATTTTTTGATACTTATAAATTAAAATGGTTAGATTTCTCACCTTTACATCTCTTCTTGATTAGTTCCATGAATCTCTATGGCTACCTGTGTAGTACTTTTAAATACTATGATGCAAATAGGTTAAGAAAAGTAAGTTTGAAAACTCACAGCTTGTCATACTTTATTGTAAATTCTGCAGCACCGAATTTCAAGTTGCCTTTAAAAATTACTAATTTTCTTGCTGTGAGTTTCTAGTAAAAAATTCTTCACTTCTGTGTAGCACTCATTATCTCAGAAATTTACTGCACACTAATTAAACATAACAACATTCCACTGAGTCAAATAAATATTTTCACATGCAGTAAAATATTTTTACATGAGGCTATGATATAATGAGATTCTTCCAGTGGGTCAGTAATAAGACTGGATATAAGCATGGTGTAGTTCCTCTTCATAGTGTCTCTTGCATAATTGTCTCTCATTTTAATACTGTGGAAGCATTTTTATGTCACAGATAAACAAAGGAAGCTTTATTCCATTCTAGAAATGCAAAAAAGTCACTCTGAATTTGTACTGGGCTGCAGTTGCAGAAGGTCCTGCTAGGAATACTTGGTAATACATAAATTGTCTCTGGCCTGAGGAATTCAAAGAGGCATTAATAGTCCAGTCACTGATTTTAGGTCAGTACAAAGAATATAGAATAAAGTTTGATTTAAAAAAAATAACGAGTAATTTTGGGTAAAAAACATTATGTGTTGAACCAGAAGGACTATGTAGATGTCCAAGGTGAAAAAAAAACCAAACCAATTAATGATTAACAGATGACAGATAACAGGGAATATAAAAGTAAGTACATTGATAAATGATTTTCAGAAATCCAAAAATGAAAATTGGGAATCCTAAGTTAAAATTGTAATAGTTAATATTTGAATAACATGCAATGAACCTCTACTCCTGTACTAAGTGTGCACAAGGGTCTACCATTTTTTAGGCAAAATCTTAAGCTTTGTTGTTATGTGCAAATGAAACTAGAAATAGAAGGGTATTTCTAAACTCTTCCTGCTTTAGAATAAACTGGCTGAAACTGTGATTTTAAACAAGCTATCCAGAATATGAAAAATATCCACTTGCATTAACACTTGTTTTAAGACTGAATTTACATGTGTGATGTGCAGTGATCACTTAAAATTTTCATCATTAAAAGTGTCAGTGGCATTTACCAACTTCATCGAAGGAGTGATGACAGTGGATTGAAATTAATATTTTTTGCCGGTCTCATTTTGCCAGTCTCACAGTAGCTACTGCCTAACAGAACATCCCTTCTGAGTAATAAAAAATTCCTACAGAAACTGAAGTAATCCTTTTGAAGTTTATAAAATGAAGGACACTGCAAATACAGCGGGTTTGATATCTCCTAATGGTTTGCTTGAATTTATGGTGTGTACACCACAGTGGGAAGCTGTTTGGGGTTTTCAAATTTCCTACTGATTCCTAAGATTGACTACTGCATAAATTCAGCATATTTAGCTTCTTTAGCAAGTGAGCAGGCTTTCTGTACTTATTGTTGCCACCTAAACAGTTCTTTTTGACCACATTTTCAACTGCAATAGAAATACACTCTTGTCCCTGCATCCAGTGGTATTGCAGTCCACTTCCAATGGCCTCAGGAAAAGGTTAATTAATCAGCCAGAAATAGTAGCAATTCTGTTCTTTATTTTTTTACAACCTGATAGGAACTAATTAGAAATTGTGTGGATACTGCAAAACATAGTGCATTGGAGTTTTGCTTTAGCTTTAGCAAACTACCAAGTAGATAGTAATGGCTATAAACACTGCAAAGATCCAAGGGTGGTTGACCTCCCTGGCTTCAGAGAAGAAAAAGAAGTCATTCTTGACTGCTTTTCCTGCAAAAATGGTATGAGTTCAGGAATGCTCTCTTGCCCAGAACATCTCACTGTTTTGCCTGCACTAATTGAAGGAGCCACTTTTCAGAAAATTCAATTGCTCTTCTTGCCTGTCACAGGAGCTTTATTTTGAAACATGTTCTCTACTGGAGTATCTTCATACCCTCAGTTCTCACATCAAACTTTTGAGGGAATACCATGTGTGGGAAAATTCACTTTGTTATGAAAGGGAAAGAGAAAATTGAATTCATGGATTTATGGATTTGACAGAGTTGGAAGGGACCTCTAGAGATCATCTAGTCCAACTTCCCTGCTAAGCACGATTGTCCAGAGCACATCACTCAAGACGGCATCCAGGTGGGGCTTGAAAATCTCCAGAGAAGGGGACTCCACAACTTCTCTCAGCAGCCTGTTGCAGTGCTCTGTCATCCTCACTGTAAAGAAGTTTTTCTTCCTATTTGAGTGGAACTTCCCATGTTCCAGTTTATGTCCATCGCCCCTAACCCTTTCGCTGGAAACCACTGAAAAGAGTCCAGCTCCATCCTCCTTCAACCCATCCTTGAACTTGTCACCATTGATAAGGTCTCACCTCAGTCTTCTCTTCTCCAGGCTAGAGAGCCCCAGCTCTCTTGGCCTTTCCTCATCAGGGAGATGCTCCAATCCCTTAATCATCTTGGTTGCCTTACGCTGGACTCTCTCCAGTAGTTCCCTGTCTCTCTTGAACTGGGGAGCCCAGAACTGGATGCAGTATTCCAGTTGTGGCCTCACCAGTGCAGAGTAGAGGGGGAGAATTACCTCCCTTGACCTGCTGATCACACTTTTCCCTATGAAGCCCAGGAGTCCCTTGGCCCTCTTGGCAAAAAGGGCACATTGCTGGCTCATGCACAGTTTACTATCCACCAGGACCCCCAAATGCTTTTCCTCATAAGTACTTTCTAGAATATCTACCCCTAATCTATATTGGTGCCTGGGGTTCTTCCTCCCCAGGTGCAGGACCCTACATTTGTCCTTGTTGAACCTCATTCGGTTCTTCTCTGCCCAACTCTCCAGCCTGTCCAGGTCATACTGAATTACGGCACAACCTTCTGGAGCGGCCAGCCTTCCCGGTTTGGTATCCTCAGTGAACTTGCTGAGGATACACTCTGTCCCCTCGTCCAGATCATTGAACATGTTGAACAGGAGTAGGCCAAGTATTGACCCCTGGGGACACTGCTGGTTATAGGTCTCCAACTTGACCCTGCTCCATTAATAACAACCCTCTGAGTTCTCTCACACAGCCAGGACTCAATCCACCTCACTGCCCCCTCATCCAGCCCACACTTCCTTAATTTTCTAATGAGGATGTTGTGGGAGACAGTGTCAAAAGCCTTGCTGAAGTCAAGGTAGATGACATCTGCTGCTTGCATCTAGCCATCTAGTTATAACATCATAGAAGGCTATCAGATTGGTTGAGCGCAATTTATCCTTGGTAAATCCATGTTGACCACTTCTAATAACTTCTTTATCTTCAATGTGTTTGGAGATGACATCCAGAACAAGTTGTTCCATTACTTTCCCAGGGACAGAGGTGAGACTAATTGGCCTGTAGTTCCCCGAGTCCTCCTTCTTGCCCTTTTTGTAGACTGGTGTGATATTTG
>BJBW01006668.1:8033-42686 GCA_004320125.1 Scolopax mira
TAAAGGAGGCTCCTCAGTGCTTGTCCGAGTGGAGAACCAAGAGTTAAGCAGCTCCTCAACTGGACTGGATTTAAACCAGCCACTCTGGAAGACTTTACCCTTTACCCACCCAAAGACGTGCCCTCGGCAGCATTCCCAGATCCCTCTGCCATCATTCATCCCTTCCTCACCGTTGTTGGCAGGAGCTGAGCCAGTGTTCTGGGCTGCTGTGAGCTGCAGCCGCCTTTCTGCCTCCTGACGGTAGAGGTGCATTTCCCGCCAGGACTGGAATTCCTCTGGCTCCTCGCTCCTGAAGTCTCGGAGCCAGCGGTTGCACCAGAGTTGGTCTGCACCCTCAGGGAGGACCTGAAAGAAACCCACCCGTGAGCTGGGATCCCCCCCCGGACACCTTCACCCCCCTCTCCCTCAGCACTGGAACACCAGTGCGGGCAAGGCAGCTTCGGGAGCAATGTGCAGCAAGAGAGGGGAAGATGCCAACTCCGGGAACTCAGGAGTAGCAAAAGCCACCTCTGGTTGTAAAGAGCACTGCTCTTGACTATTCGTCTACTGCAGAGGAGGACAGAACGTCACTCCTGTGTGTCAGTCACCAGCCCTTCCCCAGGCCCAGGCACTCACATGGTGACATCCCTCAGTGCCATGGAGTTGTTCTGAGGGGCATCTCCCCAACGCTGGGTCCAGCACAGGGCCACCACCTGCTTCACAGGTCGCTAGAGAGAAGCAAGATGCAGAGTATTAACCTGCCCTTTCCTCCCTGAGGGAAAAGGCTCAGCTCCTAGACTGCAGTGGAAAGCAGTGCAACGCTGCAGCCACCACACAAGAGGAGGGGAAGGAGAAAGGAACCGTGGGTGCCGTAGCTCCAGTGGGTCATCAGGCAGCACTCTTGCCAAACGCCCAGCCTGAGGAATGGCACGGGAGACACAAATCGGAGTCCCCCTCAAGGGCCAAGGCTTCTCTAAGAGACCCACAACCTGGTCAAGGAAGGGCAAGGCCAAAGCCCGAGCCAAGGATCTTCCTCATTTCTGCGAGAGCACGTGAGAGAGAAGCCACGGCTTGGCTGCGAGCCGGGCTCTGGGCATCGAGAGGGGAGACACCAGATCCCAAGAGAAAGACTCAAACCCAGTCTCCATCCGCTCCCTCCCACACAGAGTGGCTGCAGCCCATTTCAGACCAATTTGCCTGTCCAACATACCTCTCCTGATCTTCTGGGAGCAGGTACCGGGCTCTCCAGCGGGAAGAGGGCCGCGGCTGGCCTGGATCGGCGGCAGGGGGATGTCTGGGAGCTTGATGTCTATGTCTAAGAGCATCTGGAAGGAGACGATGTACAGGGAAGTCACATACCCATAACATGGATATGAGACACCTCTCCAGCAGCGTAAAAGGCTGCTAAGGTTAGACAAACATTTTTGGAAGAGCAAAATGTTTCAAGGTTGAGGAAAAAGACTCAGTAGCAAGGTATTACCCAGCCAGCACCTCCAAGGGGAAAACTAAGAAGCCTCAGAGGGCAGAGGAGCAAGAGCAGCTGATCCCACATCCCTGGTTCACTTGGAGACCCTTCAAAACCTTACTCTCTTTGGTTGAGGAGCCTCTGGTGGCTCCTGCTCTGCCCTTTTCTTGTTTGTTCTCTTGAGGCTGGGGCTTTGGACACTCGTGATGGGGCCATCGAGACTGGTGTTGCACAACAGGCAGATGGTAGGGCCTTGCTCTTCCTCCCCATCTGAGACAGAGGGCTTGACCACAACCTTCTTTTTCTTTTTCTGGGGCTCATCATAGGTGAGGTATTCCTCAAACGACATGGTTGGTGGTTCAAATTCCTCCTCCTCTTCATCATTCTCAAAAAGGGAGGAAAAGCCCATTGTTGTGTCCACTTGAGAGAACTTGCGCTTCCGCTCTGAAGATGTTACGCCCCCAGCAATGCTCTTTTCTTTATGGCTTTGGGATGAGTCACTCCCAGCTTCCCCTTCCTGCTGCTTGGTGGTAGAGGGCTCCAGGCTCAGCCGGGCCTTTTCCACGGTGTTCCCAAAAGACGCATCCTTCGGGAGAGAGCCCAGGCATCAGTTCATCTTAGCAAGACACTCGGCACCCTCACCTCTGCTCAACTTCCCCCAGGGTGAATAAAGTTAACTCCTTGCTTGTCCCCACCAGGTAGAAATAAATCCCCTTGGATCTAACGGCAAAGATACCCCAGAGAATAAATGATGATTTCGGCAGCCATTGTAGCGTTTGCTACAGTTGTGTAAATCAAAGATGACTTCACTGTGCCTTAGACAAACTTTAATTACTTGTAGCAATAACCTGAGTATTTACCATGAGCACGGGTGTCTGCTGGCAGAAGACGTCACTAATAATAGTCAGGACTTTTAGTAGTTATAATCTAAGCTAATAATCTAATAAACTATTAAAGTATTAAACTAGTAAACTAATGATCTCGTAATCTCAACTAATATTCTAACTTATAATGGCCACTATCGGGGAGAGTTTTGCCTCTCAGTTCTCAGGCAGGGGTGAAGCTTCGTGAAGAGCTGAGGACGCCAGAGGTTCCTCTGAGGCTCCACACTGACGCACTCCTTGGCGCGGCCTTTTATCTCTAGAACCACATCACAATGGCACCTGTGAGACGGGGCTGGAGCAGGCGGCGGAGGGCACAGGCCCCATTCCAGGGGAGGCAGCTTTGCCGGGGCAAAGAGTTCTCCTGGGACTTGAGAGAGATGAGGGAAGCGGGAGAGATTAGACAGCTCCTCCCACGAGAACATCCACTGCGATGGGCACCTCAGGCAGCCTCTTCAGAGCTTCTGTTCACCAGGAACCACTGCCCCGTCACCATTAGATTTAGGAATTTGTTGCCATGACCAAAGGCTTTGGTTTTCTCGTTTGTTTTGGAGGAGCAAAACGCTGATCCCAACGTAATGGTGTGTTTTCTTCACCGGAGCTGTGCGTCCAGGCTGCTGCCCTGCTGCCTTACCCCTTCTCAGTGCAAAGGGCCGAGGGGTCAGGAGGAGCAGGTTCCCTTGTGCCTGTGGCCCCCTAATTGGGGCCAGGAGCAGGGGATGCAACATTCTGCACCCCAAAAAGCTCTAGGCCGCAGGCCCAGGAACCCCCCGGCTCTGGGAAGATGGCTGTCAGAGCAGAGCTCTCACCTGAGAAGGATGGAGAGGAGCAGAGGTGGCTCAGGGTGGCGTTTTGCAGTGTGACACAAAAGACCCCTTGAAATCCCCAAAGAAAACCTGTGACCCTGCCTTTTAAATACTGGCTTCTGTCTTTTCTGGTCCTGTTTGTGGCATCATCTCGATGTGCACATCAGTCGTCAGAGACACCAGCTGTTGGGACCTTACGGGGACGCAGCCCCTTGAGGGCACTTCTTCTCCCTTGGGGGAGAAGAGCGGTGGGGAACTGTAATCCCCTCCCGGCCAAGGGAGCCCTCCTGCTCTTCACAGAAACGAAGACACAGCATTCATTTTTTTGGAAAAGTATTAAAATCCAGTATGAGGCCAAAGTTCTCTATCTCGAGTGCCTGTTTCACAGCTGTTGGCCTGGCAGTGATTGAGGTGCACGATGGAAATTGTGTGTTTAAATTGTGCGGGGGGGGGGGCTGTTGGTGTGAAGTCAAAGGAAATATCACTTAACCCACATCTCCGTTTCTCCCATGTGAGTGCATGTGAGTGTAGACAGGGGGTCAAAAGGCCATCAACAGTGTGAATGTGCTCTGACAGATGCCCCTTTGTAGGAGGAAGGAGTTGCATCCCATGCAAGAAAACAACATTTTGAGGTTCCTCAGTAGCAAGTATTAAGATTGGAGCAGTGAGAAACCAGGTGGGGCGAGTACCAGCCTTGTCCCTGTGTCCCTCCCGGGGTTGGAGCTGGTGGCTGATACTGTTACCCTTCTTTTTCTATCATCTCCAACTGCCGGCTTGAAAGCGAGTGTGTGGTGAGAAGCTTGTGAACCCTGGTGAATAAACCCATGAAATAGCAGCGCTATAAAATCCAGGTGTGGGCTGCCTCGTATCGCTGATGGAATAACTTTCCTGTGGGTACAAGTCGGAAATGTTTGGGGCCTGGGGAGGAGTCCAGCTGCAGGGAAAATGGCTGTTTTCAGCTGTTTCTTGTATGTAGGTCTAGTCACAGGGGTTAAAGGACCCTCCACGCTTTCTTGGAGAGAGGGAACAGTTACGAAGACACTGATTTGGGATGTAAAAATGCAGGCTAAGAATGTGTGTAATTGTAGGTTTTCATGTGCACCAGGCCTCCTGGGGTGCTTAAATGCAATGGGAAAGAGGTCTTGCAGATGCGCAGGTTTTCTGAGGTAATGTCAGAGATTCCTCATGAGGTTCTGAAAAAATAATGTAATATTGTCGAGGGTGGACCCTGGAGAAGGGGAGGGTATCTGTGGTGAAGAAGCCATGAGGAGTGATGGGGCAGGGTGTGCTGCCAACAGCACAGGGAAACGGCCTGAATTCCTCTGACCTCAGCAGCCTCCGATTCTGTCTCCAGTGTGTTTTGTTAGAGGAAACAGTTTCTTTAGTCTTGTTGTTTAGGCTTTATTATTGTTGTTGTTGTAACTGCTGCTTCTGTTATGTCCCCCCTGTCTATCTAGATGGTCTCTTCAAAAAGCATTTCTTTTGTTTATGGGGAGCAGTATCTGGTTGGGTGGCTCCTGCCCATCTCAGTGCTTCCCTTCCCTTCCCTCCTCCTAGAAATGGTGGGAAAAAACTGGAATTGGCTGAGGAGGATGTCAGAGCAGTGTCTTGCCCGTCCCAGCGCAGGATCGCCTCCCTGCCCCTCTCTGCAGTGTGCTTGGGGTGCTTTGTCCCCTCAGCAGAAAGAGTAATGAGCACGCAAGGGACCAGCAGTGTCTGAGCTTGTTCATTTCAAGGAATGGCATTTTTCCCCTCTGCTTGCACGCTGGAGCAAGTTTTTTTTCTATATTATTTTGCTTCTGAATATGAGATGGTTTGAGTAGTTGGTGAGATGGTTTGAGTAGCTGGCATCTCCCGTCCCCTTGGTTTTGGGGCAGAAAAAGAAGAAAATATTCTTCTTTTCAGTTACAGTCCTCAACACAGGAAGGACATGGACCTGTTGGGACAGGTCCAGCAGAGGGCCACGAAGATGATCAGAGGGCTGGAGCACCTCTTTGATGAAGACAGACTAACAGAACTGGGTTCATTTAGCCTGGAGAAGAGAAGAAAATCCTTTACTGTGAGGGTGGTGGTGGAACAGGTTGCCCAGAGAAGTTGTAGCTGCCCCATCCCTGGACAGGTTCAAGGCCAGGCTTGATGGGGCTTTGAGCAACCTGGTCTGCTGGGAGGTGTCCCTGTCCAGGGCAGGGGGTTGGTACTCGATGATCTTTAAGGTCCTTTCCAAGTCTAACATTTCTATCTTTTGATGATTCCATGGAGCACAGACACAGCAGCTTGGGGTAAACTGCCTGTACCCGTTTATACTGCAGTATAGCCACCGTTAAACTGTTTTACAGCTAGAAATATATCGTCCTTGAAAAGGCACCATCTTTTGAGTACTTTCTATCCCACTTTCATGTTTAGCAGCTCTTTATTGCTTCAGTTTCAGGGTGGCTGCCACAGTTTGCGGATGATTTGCCACATTCCATGAGGCATGTTCATTTCCTCCCGCAGAACGTGCCTTTGGGATGTGTTTCTATCCTCAGCCCTAACTCGGCTCCACGCTGTAATCCCAATAAGGTCCTTTTGGCCTCAGGGAATGTCGCACAAGATTCCCCAAACCAGTGCAAACAAAATAGGTGCCAGCTGAAGGAAGCTTGCCACAAGGAGGAGGTGTTCTACTCAAATGCAATGATGCCAGAGCTCAGAGCTACACCCTTTTCTCTCTCAGGCTACTTTTTACAAGGTTTCAGGTGCCCACAAGCAGCCTGTCTTGTTTTGTGTTTCAGAGGAAGTGCAGGATGGAGACAGAAATTGTGAACTGGATCCAGAAATACGACACACACATGGAAGAAAAACAGGTGAGAAAACTCAGCTCTCCCATGAGGTGATATGTTCACTTAGATTCCTGTCCAAATGGACACGTGGCTCTTACACAGGAGGCTGTGGAAGTGAGGGGCAATTCTCCATCCAGAAGTACAGGCTTTAGAAAGAAAGGTATCTTTCTCCTGCCCGTGTGCTTAGGAGTTCCTCTGCTGCTTCAACTTCAGAAAAAGTTACATCCATTGATAAATCCCACAGTATTTGGGAACAGATGGGTTGCCACATCCACCTGATGCTAGGGAACAGGGCTTTCTCTTTTGCTCCAGTCCTCAGTCCTGTTGGCCCTGGGTGTCCAAATCCCACTCCCGTTTCTGCTCCCTGTCTCAAGAGATGTCTTAGAAACTGAGCAGCCTGCGTTCTGCTGCCTTGGCATCCAGCTGAATCCCAACAGTCTGAGAACCACCATATCACCCCCAGCTTTGTTTCTAAGAAAGCCCAGTTGCTTTCCTGTTCCTGCCCTATTTATGGAGGTGGATAAAAGCTGCTGAATTATTAAAAGAGCAAAATGTAGGGAGCAGCCTAGAAGCCGGCTGCTAATTGTAGCCAGTCAGGTGTTTGGCAGCGAAATGATGGGGGTTTGCTGGCCTTTGGCTGCAGCACCATATCACGGCAGGTCAGGGGCAGAACTTGCTGAGGCAGACACAGCTCCACACTCACAGTTCCCCAAATCTTCTATCTCTGTGGAGATTCCTCAAAGGCATCAGGAAAGGCACAAACCACTACTGAGCTGGGGAATGCAGTGACACCATTAAAACTGCTTGTCCTAGGCCTTTTCCAGGCTGACACGGCCTGATTCTCCTCGTGCTCCCAGCCGTGCACAGAGAATTAGCTGGGTTTCAGTGCCGTTCATCAAAACGCCTCCTGAGCAAAGCTGCTGGTGTAGGCTCTGCCTTCCCCAGACTGTGGCGATCCGTTCCTTTTCTCAGAGCATCTACAGGAGGGGCCCTGGCCTGGACGGAGCTCCCAGCCCGGGGCAGATGCTCTTCACAACACAAGGGGAATTATGAGCGTATTTTTCAGAGGAGCATAAAGATAAAGAAACCTGGTATCTCATGAAATTCTCTGGTTACTGGGCACACACATCCTTCTTGAGTCCCTTTGGAAAGGCTCTGCTCAGCTCCCCATTGTGTTTCTGCCTGGATTCAAGAAGGGTTTAAGAACCCTAAAATTGCTGTAACTCCGACTTGCTGTACCTGGTCTCTGCTGTCTTGCCAGGCTGAGTATGAGGACATTCATGCTGCCTACACTGAGGAGAAGAACCAGCTATCCCTGCTGATGGAGAAACGTGCTGTGCTTCTCCAGGAGTACTCCCAGATTGAGGAGGAGCGCAGGAAACAGGAGGAGGAGAAGGAGCAGGAATTGAAGGAATTAAACACCTTGAGCCTTGCTGCCACCCGCATCCAGGCCTTCTGGAAAGGCTACTTGGTCCGGTCCCTCTACAGTTCAAAACTAAAGAAGAAGAAGAAGAAGAAGGGCAAAGGCAAGGGCAAGGGCAAGAAGACCAAGAAATAAAGCACAAAATCTGTTCTCTCTGCTTCTGGCAAAGCTGTTGACTCCACAGGGACTAAGAACTTCCAGATAAAAGCATGAGATTTGAGAGATCATTTGCATCAAGGCCTCCAGGGCTGGGACTGCCTCTCATAGCTGGAGTGTATCAGGACACTGGTGTGAAGGCATGTCTCACCATTTTAGGTTTGGCTTTGCTACTTCTGTAAGGAGGAGGTTGTCTGTCTCCTGACAAAGGGACTGGGCCAGAAGTGCAGGTTCCTGGCTTTTCTCCTTGGCATTGGTCTCCTTGCTTGTGTGTGAGGACTCCATGCTGTTCTTACCAAAGTTGGGAATAAATTAATTCCCGGGGGCAGGATGAGGCCCTTCGTCTGACAGGGCTTCTCCTTGTGGGGATTTGAGAGAGGATGTCCATTTCTACAGGAGGAAGCTGCAGCACCAGCACTTATTGGGAAGAAGGGAGACAAGTCCTGACTAGGCAGGTTGGGTTTTTTGGCTGGGGCCATCAGAAGGGTGGCCTGTGGCTCAGCCCAGCTCCTGCCCTGCTCCCAGCTCCACATCCCACTCCCTGAGCCAAGAGCAAACTGGACCCTGTTTGATGCAGACCCCTGCTCTGACACACGCTCTCCTTTGGATTCTCCTGTGCCCCAGGAACACACTGGATCCTGTCCCTTTCACAGGGCCATGAGTCAAGTGTTTCCTCTGGTCTCCCATCTTCACTAATCATGTGGCAACTTCTTATCACAGAGCTCTTCACCCTCCTGCTCACTAGGGCTGAAATTGGGCTTGGATACTGTCACGCACAGAGTGCTGTGTCTTATTTGTTTAATTTTCTAGGGCTGTTACATGTTACCATAAAGGCCTGGGCACCTCCTCTTGCATAATTCTTTGCATTCAACAAAGCTGGGAGCAAACAGCATTCTGGACCCAGGCTCCCAGTGACATTTCTTCACCCCCTGAATTCGGTTGCCCTTCCTGGCAGCCACCCTTCCCAGGAGAGGGCAGTGACAATGGCTGCAAAGCCCAAACAGCCACCAGGCTCCAGTCCTCATCTCATAAAGGGTATAAAATGGCTGAGATGCTTTCTACCACCTTATGCAAAACAAGGCAGAGCGGGGGCTGTTTTGATAAGGACAAAGAGTCCCTCTGGAGGTGTTAGAAGGGCTGGGCTCATAGTGAGGGGGAGATCCCACAGAGCATACCAAATACCCACACAAGGACCTGACAGGTTTGTCCTTGACCCTTTATCCCATAGGAGGGATTTTTGCCCTCCTATGGCAAATCCATCCAGGGCCTGACTCCAAGTGGATGCTGGAAACACTGGGGATCCCAAGGATGGGACAAGCAGGATCAGGCCCCACCTCTCCTTAGACATGGCTGGAGGAAGCTTCTTTCCTTGTTTGCCAGGATCTGTGGAGACTTTCAGGTGTTGGTAACCCTGTGGGCAGCTTGAGGTATATTTACAGCAGGAGAGATGCTCTTCAGTTTACAGACACCCACTGCCCTTCAGGTCTTGGCAGAAGGTCTGGACAGGCTTTTATATTAGAGGATGGCGGGGGGGTTGGACACTGATTTTGATCCTTCCCTGTCTCAGAGTTTGTCTGCGACCTCCAGATGTTGACTCCAGATGTTAAATCCTATCTGGAGAGGTGTTCAGCTGGCTGACAGATTGAAAACATTTTCTGATGGGAAGACTCCAAAGCACTCTCAGACTGTTTCCAGACATGGGACTTGCCCATAGAGCTGCCTCACTGCCTGCGAGTGTCAGAGGTGCTGGTGCTTGTGGCTGAGGGACTCTCAGAGGTGTCTCTTTAGAATGGGAGGAAACATTCAACCTGGGGGAAGAAGAAAGTGTCTAGAGCAGTGGATGGAGTTTGACTTCTTTTTTCACCCCAGGAGCTGCTTCACCCAGCTCTCAGGCTTGAAGCCAAGTGGGCTCACGGAGGTGTTTCCAGGCTGGTGTCAGAGACTGGGGGAACCTGTTCATGCACACCTCGGCCCTGTGAGATGCCGACAAGGCTATCAGGAACTCCCAGCTGGGGCTGCCATGAGCAAACAGGCAGAGGTGCAGGTGATGGGCGAGCAATAATGGGATCGGGAGAGATCAGAGCAGATTAGAGAGATCAGAGGAAGGTGATTCCCTGGGGCCAGGAGGTGAAGGATCTCAGTGGATGCGGGGGTGCCTGGCAGGGCAGCTTCTGCCATGGATCCCTATCGCTGGGTTCGCTGTGGAGAGGGCTCCCCCTCAGACATGACCATAAAACCCAAGACCATGGGCTGGTGGGGCTGCAGGGATGGGGAGAGGGCCTTTCCTGCTGGCTGGGCTGTGACAGCACCTTCCCCTTTGCCCGGCATTGCCACCCCTCACACTGTTCTCCTGCCCCACACGTGCTCATGTAGCGATCTCAAAGCTTTTCCATGTTTGCTGGCTGGTTTGCATTCTTCCCCAAGTCATCCTCTGCTTAAAACACCTTTAGGCGTGGGGTTGTGTGGGTGTTTTTAGAGAGGGGTGTTGATGCAATGGTACAACTATGGCGGGCTGTGGGGCTCCTCAGGCCACAGTGCTGTGGCTGAGCCCCATAAAACCACCCCGTGCTCTCTGGAGCTCTCTCCAACCCTTCACTGAGGCACTGACCGCTCACCACGCCCTGCTGCCCGGCTGTAAAGGAGGGGTTGGTGCAGCTAAGCCCCGACACCCCCTGCCTCCGCTATCGACGGGGCCGCGAAATGGCGGCGGGGGCCAAAATGGCGGGGGGGGGGTGTCAATATGGCGAGGGGCAGAAGGGAAGGGGGCGCTGGCTCTTCCCGCCCCGCCGCTAGGGGGCGCCCGCGCCGCCGCCTCACGTGCCCTCGCCCCGCCCCGCGTCACGTGCTGCCGGCACCCCCCCCTAACCCCCACCCCCCTCCTCCCCGCGGGTCCCGGCGGAGCGGGGCGGCGGGAGCGGAGCCGCCGGGTCGGGCCGCGCTGCGGGGTCTATGGGGAAGGCGGCCGCGCTTTGCGGCGGCGGCGTCACCGGCACCCGCGGGTTGGTCTCTCTACTCAGCGCTGTCCCCTGCTTGGCCTGCCAGGAACTGCCGGCCATGAGCGCCGAGCCGGGGGGACGGGGCGGCGGGGGACCGGCGGGGGGGCTGCCCGCTGCTGCCGCCCCGGGCTCCGACACCTACAAGGGCTGGCTCTTCAAGTGGACCAACTATCTGAAGGGCTACCAGCGCCGCTGGTTCGTGCTCAGCAACGGGCTCCTCAGCTACTACAGGTACCGGAGAGCGGGGTTGGGGGGGAAGGTTCGGTACCGGCGGCCGCTCGGCCTGGCCCGGCTCCGCCGCGGCGGCTGCGGGGAGAGAGATGTCACCCTCGGCGGTGGAGCCGGGCCCCGGTGCCTCCGGTAGCGGGGAATGAGCTTTTGCAGAACGCAAGCTTTTCGGGTTTACAGAGTTTGGGGGCTTTATTTTTATTTTCTCCTCTCTTCAAGCAAAACTGGGGGTTTGCTCCCTCAGCGCGGCGGGGCCGGGTGCGGGGCTGCGGGAGGGACTGGCCGCCCCTTTTGCTTTCCTGGCCCCCGCCTCCTCCTGCAGCATCTCCGGCTGCCCGCACGGCCGCGGCCCCGCTAATTAAATTAACCCCCCCCCTTCTCGCCTCAGACGGGTTCCCTTTGGCGACCTCCTCCTGCTGCTGTTTGCCAGAGGCCGGGAATCTGTGAGATGTCGGTGCCTTGGAAGCGGGAGAGCTGCGGGGGCCGAGGACGGTGTGCTGGGGGAGGCTGCCCGGGCCGGGGGCTGTTACGGGGGGAGGAAGGAGGATGTGGCACTTAGAGGGGGGGCTCCAAAGTCTTGCCTGGCTTTATGGGCTCTCTAACACCATGGGTTTCATCCAGAGCCGAGTGTCAGAGATGGGGTCTGCAAGGTTTGACTCAAAGTGGTGGTGTCTTAACGGGTTCTCTTGTGTTCAGTGTAGCAGTTGAATGATAAAAATATAAACATACGGATGTTATAGGATTTTGGTGGTTTTGTCCTTTAGGAAGGATGGTGTTTATTCTCGTCACTTGGAAGACAAGTGCTCTGTCACCTTGGGTGCTGTGGAGTGTGTCTTGGCAGTGTTTCAGGACAGGGAAACGATCGCAGCTATTACAGATGGTTAGAGCTTTATAAAAGAATACATCTTTAAAGTGCCAGCCCCTGGGAGTGCGGGCTTCTCTGGAAAGGCTACGCAAAAGCCGTTTTCCCTCCTGAGAAGAAGTTCATCTTCTGGGTCCTTTTCTGCTCTAGCTGATGGCACGTAGCCTCAGGCAGATCCCCGTGCGTCAGCTCGCTGTCAGGTGCTAATATAAGCTTTAAAGAGTGCTCCAACATATAATATTATATAGTTAATAGAAGCTCTAAAGAGAGATCTGGAATGTGGGTCCTGGGGTCTGACCATGACAGGTAAAAGATCAGACATTTGGTGCTGTGTTTATCTACTTTAAGCCTCCCTCCCCAAAAACTCAAGCCAGAATTCTCCTTAAGGAACCCCCCCATGAGAATGTAGTTACCTCTCAGTAATTCAGCTGATTTACTTTTAATCCTTTGTGATATGCTAATTCTCTTCAACTCCAGTCTGGATCTGGACCAGCAGAGCTGTGTGCCTTGAGCAGGTTTTGTTGAAGTTTAAGGTTTCCCTTGTAACCATGTCAGAATTTTTTTTTTTCTGTGTTGCTGCCAAGTCTGTCATGAGCAAACAAGTGGTTTTCTTCAACAATTCTTCTAGATGGGAACAACTGGGTTTATTTTAAGACAACTTGATCTGGTTTAGGCTGAAACAGCAAACAAAAGCACCCAAAGAAATTATTCTGAGCAGGTTGAGGAGGAGCTGAGCCTGTGTTACTGTGTGGGGCTTTCAGCTGGTGCAGAAGCTGCTTGGGGAAAAGGATGATGAAGGTTTTTGTGCCGCCTTTTCATTGTTGGACTCGATGAGAACTGAGTTAATTTGCTTGTGAGTCAGGAGTATGAAAATATAGTACAGACCCACATGGTAAAGTTTTTCTAAAATGTAGAAACACCTCCACGAGTCTCTTCAAAGCCAACGCTCTTAAACAGTGACTGTGCTGACCCTTTGAGTGGCAGCTCCTGTTGGTAATGGCAGAAAGCTCCAGTGGGACGGACTGGGGTAAACTGGTAGTTTGATTTTAATTTGACAACTGGTCGATGGACAGGAGCGGGGGAGCTCCAGGAGTCAGGCTGTACCTTTTCCTTGAGCCTTTCCATGTGAGCAGGCTGGAGCATGTTAGTTCCAAGGCTGCTGCTTGCTTGGCTTTTATGCAGAGAATTTAAGAAATAACTTCTATACAGGTCTCTGAGCCACAGGTCATACCTTCTGCTGGGTGTCTGTGCTCATCCCAGCTCATCCCAGGAGGTTCCTGCCAGATTTTTTTTCTTCTTCTCCCCTGGCTGCCAAAGGCTCTGTAGGCTAAATGATGCCCTTGTGGGTGAATTGCAGCCCTCTCCTTGTCTCTGTGGCTTTCGATGCCTCCAACTTGAGTTTGGAAGGTGGTTGCCCTTCAGGAGAAGCTTGATAGAAACTTGATTTTGCTTGTGCACTAAAAGTCGTCCTAATTGGAGAAACTGCCCCGTGATGCCCCAGTTGCCTCCGTGTGTGTATTGGTTTAGTTCCAGATTGAAGCTTTTCGTTTCATTTCAGTTTCCTGCTGCTCACTGTTCCGCTTATTTAAAAAAAAGCCTGTCAAGTTGCTGGGTGGTGATTCCAGGGAGGATTTTTGTTTATGGAGTAGAGCTGTTAAAATCATGGTGGTCCCTGAGGAGCTCTATTGCAGTGATGTGTGGGTGGGCACAGTTTCTCAGGCAGCCAGGTACAGTGCCTGTCGGTTTGTTTGCTGAATTAAAGCTTCTAATTAGAGTATTCTTTCCGGATGGAGTATTTAAAGCCTCCTGTATCTTTGCTGCATCTATGAAGACATCAAGTCTTGCTGCCAGAGAGGCCTCCCTGCAGGACGTGTGCTTTTGGTTCGTATCCCCTCTGGAAACTGATAACATCTGGAGTTCTTGAAGATCTTGTCTGTGGTACCTTCCTCTGGAGTGAGGCATGTGGGATTAGGAACTTCCAGGAGTCACTCAGCAAGAGGTAGTTGGACCGTTTTAATTGCTTTTGATTGTCCTTTTCAGGTTGGTTTTTGACTAAGTTTTCTGCCTGGCTTGAAAATGTGCAGCACAGAGGTGATGTTGGTGTTGGAAGGCAGCTGAAGCGTGGCACAACTCGCCTGCTTGACTCGCTAATGATCAAAACTCCCTGGCAGGCTGCCACTTGGGGATTTATCATTATCTATAATTAGCACGTCTGTACAGGAGAATGTAATCACCTTGAACAGATAAGTGTTTTCAAGGAGCTTAGAGAGCATCTTTAGGTAAGTATTAATTCATCAAAGATTGGCGTTGGCTCTTGTGATCAATGCTCCAGGTGAGTTTTGTCTTCTCTGAGCAGCTTGCTCATATTTGGAAGAGCTTGAGTTTCATGTTATCTCCTCTGGGGGTTCTGGTCCATAGCCCGTTATTTGCAGGTTCAGTGTCCAAAGAGCCTTCATCAGTTCTTTCTGTGGAAAGCTGTGCCAAATGGAGGAAGAAGAACTATTTCATGCTGCGTGTGATTTGGTCGTTGCTGTGCAGGGAAAGGCTTCTCACCAGAAAGCAGCCTCAGCTCCCCTTGAGGGTCTGCTCCTGGAGGAGTGATGGGTGCCCTGGGCGGTTTAGATGCCTTGTAGTTGTTCTCCTCCCGAGGTGGATGGTTCCCTGGAGGAGCTGTGTTTCCCAGGACAGGTTCTTCATGGGTGTTGTTCATCCACCGGTTACCTCTTGGTTGGCATTGTAGGGTCTTGCGTACCACCTGGAGGGGTTTTTTCCTTGCTCCTTGTTCTGAGACTCCAGCTGAAATCTGAGTGCAGGCAGGAGCTTGAAAACCACCACTGGTACTGGAGCCGTGGAGGGGTTGATGGCTTCCTCTGGGAGCCTCTGGTGTGACTCCAGCTCGGTGTGGGGCCACCTGATGAGGTTGCTCAGGGCCTTGAGCTGCTGAGATTTTAATGTCTCTGAGGTTGGAGATTACGCAGCTTCTCTGGGCCCTTTGTCCAGTGTTGGGGGGAAAAATGTTTGTTTATATTTAGTTTATACATGAGGAGAGAGATATACTCTGACTTTCATAAAAGGTTATCCCTCCACAGCCATGGAGGCAGGTGACTGTCCTGGACTCTCATCCTGGGGGTGCTGGAGCATGTGGGTTCCGAAGGCAGCCCTGTAGCTGCAGGAGGACTTGAGCTACTTCTTTTCAAATGGCGTTTTAATAACCCAAGTTCCCATCACCTTGTTTCTGCTCTACTCGCTGTATCCATATGGTGTGTTGCTGCTGCTCCTTGTTAGCCCCTTTTTGCTGCTCTTGGGTGGGCTGCTCCCAAGGGGCTGTCTGGGGCACTGGGCTCGTTTTGCTCCAAACAGTGACCGCTGCTGATGTGCAGGAGAGCACCAGACACAGACCCTGGTCTTGAAGGGGGCTCCCATCACAGCTGGGCTACCAGCGACCCATCAAGATACCTGTATCTGTTCCTTCAGTTGGAGTGCGTGTAGGGATAGGATGAGGGGTGATGGCTTCAAACTGGAAGAGGGGAAATGGAGGTGAGATCTCATGCAGAACTTCTTTGGTGTAAGGGTAGTGAGAGCCTGGCCCAGAGAAGCTGTGGCTGCCCCATCCCTGGAGGGGTTCAAGGGCAGGTTGGAGGGGGCTTGGAGCAAGGTAGTGTGGTGGGAGGTATCCCTGCCCCAGGCAGGGGGTGGCAGGGGACTTTAAGTTCCCTTCCAACCCAAACCATTCTGTTGTTGTATGATTCTCACTGGTTGCAAACCACCAACAACCAAACCACCACTATGAACTATCTTCATACTTTTATTTCTGCCCATATAATCTTAAGTTGAGAATACTGGCCCAAATGCTTCATTGAATGAAACCGTGGCAGAGGGAATTCTGTTGTCACGTGCAGAGCTGCGTTTTGAGAAGGGCAGTGTGTTCTGGCTCTGTGGGGTGTACCTGCAGCCCCTGTTGCTGTCTGGAAGTCATGGTGAACTTCAGGTAGCGTCACCCACGCTGCAGTTCTAGGCCCTGGAGCTGTGTACAGGTATAGAGTGTGTTTATGGGCTCAGCTGCTGGGGTGCTTTGGCAGAGTTAGACACCTGTCACCCGTTTCTGGTCTCGGCCATTCCAGTGTTTGTTGCTGGAGAGCTCAGGGGAGGTGTTAGGCCTTCGCTGTGGCTTCCTCGCTTGTCCCTGATGAGGGCAGGGGATGGGCACTGCTCCTGCCCGGCGCTTCCCCCTGCTGCTGCTGAGCTCTGCCTTCTGAGCCCAGGGCTGGCATGGGCTGGCTGCTGCCTGGTGGCAACCGTGGCTTCCCTCATGCCTGTGGAGCTGCTGGCAGCCTTCAGGCTGTTCTTACCTGGGTGCCTGCTGTGGAGGAGCCATACTGCTGTCTGTCCTGGTCCAGGCACACGGAGGTGACAGGCATCACCTGCCTTTTGGCTGTAGCTCCCATGCCTGTTTTTTCCCTGTTTTACCTGTTCAGTTCTGACTTCTTTTCATCCAGTTCCAGGTTTAAATCTGTGCTTGCATGGTCTGTCATCCTCTGTCCCCACAGTGAGTCACTGCTGAAGGAGCTGATCTTTCCTTGTCAGAAGAAAAACGGGGAACCTGCTGTATTTTCCCTTGCAGATTTTCCTTTTGACCTGCCTGATTTCCTCCCAAAGAGGGGTTTTCATTCAGTGTGATGTGCGGGGTTTAGAGCTCTGCAACTGCTTCATTATCTGCAGGGGGATTCTTATGTTGCAGCACGTCAGGCTGTTGAATTTATTTTGTGTATTGTCTGGTGCTTAGGTGTAAATGGCATCATAGCTGGGTAACTGACACGGGTAATTTTAGGTAAATTAAGAATGTGGTGATATTGGAGCCCCTGTGCCTTGCAGGTCTCTCAGCTGTAGTGCCAACAGCTCAGGTTGTCATCCCGAAATGTGAGTCGTCCCAGCTCACCGTGCTGTGGCATCTCCTGAGGTTTGTCCCCTAAATAGGACAGCGCTTCAAAACCTGAGCTGATGGAGGTGTTACGTTTCCCTTCAGGTCTCCATTACGCCATTCAATTATTTCAGTCATTCCTATGGTGCTTTGGAAGGTACATTTCTATGTTTTATATCAGCCTGTGTTTGGTTTCAGTCAAAAAGCTTGTTTAATAATTGATTTCTTAATATTTCTGTGTCTGACAGCTGCAGGCCAGGCAGAGAGAGTTGAGGTTGGAGGGTAATGAAGCTGGATGTGCTGTTGCTGTTGGGTCAGCACTTGCTGACTCACACGCAGGATGCTGGGGCCATGGACCTGTCAGTCTCCGAATTAGAGATGCAAATCCACAGCGTGGTGTCAGGGGCCGGGGCATGACTCCGATGGCAGTGACATCCCTGAGATAACAGCTGAACAAGTCTCCTCCTTGGTCCCCTTCCAGGCACTGACAACTCCATCTTTGGAAGCATGGACTCCCCCGGAATACTGGGGGTACTAGGGAGAACTGGAAGGGGCTTCTGGGGGTGCTGGGTTGGAATGTGGCTTGATGTGATCCCGGCCTCCTGCTGTCACCGGGTGATGTTACTCATATGATATCGCTGCTGGCAGGTTATACCACGCAGTTCCCAGTGCTGGCATAGGCAGTGGTGAGAATTTTTGCTGTGTCAGCAGTATTGGCTGTTTTGTGTGTGTTAGAAATGAGCTATCACAGAATCATGTGGGGGTGGAAGGGAGCTCTGGAGATCATCCAGTCCAACCCCTTGCCAGAGCAGGTTCACCCAGAGCAGGTTGCACAGGAATGTGTCCAGACGGGTTTGGAATGTCTCCAGAGAAGGAGCATCGGGTGTCTCTGCCCCTTTGCATCCTTCCTTTCACACTCATTTGGGCCAAACTGTATTTCTTTCCCAGTGTTTTGGGTTTGGGGTTTTTTTTGTGTTTTTTTTTTTTTTTTCCCCTTAACCTTTTATCTAACTCTTCAAGGGTATTTCTGTGTGGAAAATCGTGACCAGATAGCTGTGTGTCCCTACAGTGACTCGGGGGGGAGGTCCTTCATTCCCTAAAAATAGTCTTAATTCTCCAAATCTCTCTGCATGAAGAGCGCTGTCTGGGCACACGCAGCAGTTCAAAGCAGCTTCTGCAATGTGTGTGAAGATAAATAGGGTGCAGTGAAAGCCTGTGCCTTTCTCTTTGCCTTCTTTAACACAAAGCAGCAATTCTTAATCTGTTGTTAATAGCTCAAGCGGGATTCTGCTGAGTGCTCTGTAAGGAGCAGAACAGGAAAATGTGGTCCTTCACACTCTACTGCTTCCATATTACTGCTGCGTGTGTAAGACCTTTTTTCCTTAGCCTTGTTGATCAGTGCTGGTGCCTAAACACCGCATCTGCCTGGTCTTTTAAAGCACAGCAAATCACTTCTTTCCATGGATGTGATAGCAGGGGCTCACAGAGATAGCCCTGGGCAGGGACGTTCCTTTACAGGACACTTGGCCTCCTGCTCCAGGATCTCACATCCTTTCTCCAGGGATGCTCCTGGTGATGGTGATTTCTAGGCTGTTCTCAGAAGAGTGTGACCAGCAGGTCGAAAGGGGCCATCCTCCCCCTCTGCTCTGTCCTGGGGAGGCCCCATCTGGAGCACTGGGACCACTTCTGGGCTCCCCAGTTCAAGAAGGACAGGGAACTGCTGGAGAGGGGACAGCAGAGGCTACAAAGATGATGAGGAGCATCATGCCTGGAGCATCTCTCTTGTGAGGAGAGGCTGAGGGACTTGGGTCTGTTTAGTCTGGAGAAGAGAAGACTGAGGGGGAATCTGATCAATGCTTATAAATACTTNNTAAATACTTAAAGGGTGGGTGTCAGGAGGATGGGACCAGTCTTTTTCCAGTAGTGCCCAGGGATGGGGCAAGAGGAAAAGGGCACAAAGTTGAGTGTAAGGAGTTCCACCTAAACATGAGGAGGAACTTCTTTCCTGTGAGGGTGGCAGAGCCCTGGCAGAGACTGCCCAGAGAGGTGGTGGGGTCTCCTCTGCAGACATTCAGACCCCACCTGGACACATTCCTGTGGGACTTGCTCTGGGTGGACCTGCTTTGGCAGGGGGTTGGACTGGGTGATCTCCAGAGCTCCCTTCTAACCCCATGTGATTCTGTGAGTGAGGTGTTGGGCACTTCCCAGCTGACTTGGTGCTTTGAGCCTGTCATTCACCCCGGCATAGAATTAGATTATTTGTCACAGCAGAAAATATCCATGGCAACTCAGTTGCCACTTCTGCAAATCCTTGTCATTTTTGAAGTTTCTCTTTTTCTGTGAAATGCGCAGGGGTGGTTCCACAAACTTTTTTTTTTCAGGTCTTCTGCAACTGTCAGGAGTGATGCCTTTGCTTGGAAACGGGTGAAAAATGCACCAGCCCCAGTTAAGAAGAGAGGGTGAGTTTGGGAGTGTTTGGCTCCAGCGTGGATGTGGGTGACTGGGATGGGCAAGATAGAGCTGTGTCCCTTATCTCCAGATGGAATGTGCCTGGGTGGGCACATGTGGTTAAAGCAGGTTTTTTTTGTCTTAAAAAAAGTGGATGACCTGGAGCAGGTGGGGTGTCACCTGTTCCTGCAGCTTGTTAGGAGTTAATGAAGTTAAGTTTCAACCTTTGCTTTGAAGTTCTTTTCAGAAGAAAAGAACACCTTGACATGGTGCTGGTGTCAGGGCTGTGCACTTCAGAGGCCACATCCTTTGTTTTTAAAAGACTGAGACCGTCAAGCTTTGCTGTTGCCAAGCATTGCTGTGGCTGATGCTGGATGCTGTTATTCCTGAGATACCCCTGGGCTGTTCCCCAGCAGAGCTGGTGGAGCAAGAACTACTGCAGGATTACAGTGTGTGGTCAGGTGAAACTACTACACGGCTTTATTTTACCCCTGTGGTTTTTCCTTTCCTTGCCAGCTGTGTCCACACGGTCTGTGGGGGTGAGACTGCTGCAGGCTCCCCATCTTTGAATCTCTTCTGGGATGGGGTTTATATAAGCAAGAGGGAAGGGGGGGTAATGGAACCAGAGGTCATTTTGCAATGGTACAAAAGGTGTTGCTCATCTAATTATGTGTGGTTTGTGCTGAGTGAGGATGGTGACACAGTCTCCCACAGCATCCTCATAGGTATGGATCAAGCTTAGGAAGGGTGGATTAGAGGAATGGACAGTGAGGTGGATTGAAAACTGGCTGAAAGACAGAGGTCAGAGGGTTGTTATTAGAGGCACAAAATCTAGTTGGAGGTTTGTAACAAGTGGAATCCCCCAGGGGTCAGTACTGGGTCCAGTCCTCTTCAGTATGTTCATCAATGACGTGGATGAGGGGATGGAGTGTACCCTCAGCAAGTTTGCTGACGATACAAAACTGGGAGGGGTCCTTGACACGCTGGAGGGTTGTGCTGCCATCCAGAGAGACCTGGATAGGCTGGAGAGTTGGGCAGAGAAGAACCTGATGTACTTTATTAAAGGCAAGTGCAGGGTGCTGCACCTGGGGAGAAATAACCCCCTGCACAGGTTGGGGGGTGACCTGCTGGAGAGCAGCTCTGAGGAGAAAGACCTGGGAGTCCTGATGGACAAGAGGATGACCATGAGCCAGCAGTGTGCCTGTGTGGCCAAGAAGGCCAATAGCATCCTGAAGGTCATCAGGAAGTGTGACCAGCAGGTTGAGAGAGATTATTCTCCCCCTCTGCTCTGTCCTGATGAGGCCCCATCTGGAGCACTGGGACCAGTTCTGGGCTCCCCAGTTCAAGAAGGACAGGGAATTCCTGGAGAGGGGACAGCAGAGGGCTATAAAGATGATGAGGGGCCTGGAGCATCTCTCTTGTGAGGAGAGGCTGAGAGGCTTGGGTCTGTTCAGTCTGGAGAAGAGAAGACTGAGTGGGAATCTGATCAATGCTTATAAATACTTAAAGGGAGGGTGTCAGGAGGATGGGGCCAGTCTTTTTTCAGTGGTGCCCAATGACAGGACAAGAGGAAATGGGCACAAACTTGATCGTAGGAAGTTCCACCTAAACACGAGGAGGAATTTCTTTCCTGTGAGGGTGGCAGAGCCCTGGAAGAGGCTGCCCAAAGAGGAAGTGTAGTCTTCGTTTCTGGAGACATTCAAACCCCACCTGGACATGTTCCTGTGGGACTTGCTCTGGGTGGACCTGCTTTGGCAGTGGGTTGGACTAGATGATCTCCAGAGGTCCCTTCCAACCCCACGTGATTCTGTGGTGGGCTCTCAGCTCACACCACTGTGTTGTGCCATGCCTTCCTTGCCTTGTGACCACATGTAGGACTCTGTTCTGCAGCAGTTGCAGTGCTGATGCTCAGAGTGGCCGTATGTCCCACCAGGGATCGATGAGCAGTACTGTGTCACTTGTTTGGTAGTCTGTAGCGTTTGAACGTATCTTTTGATATTTTTGTTTTTCATAGGATTAGACCACATTAGTCTCAGTATTTGCTCTATAACGACTTCATTAATGGGTGAGCACAGCTGTGGCCAGTCCGTGGCTGATACCAGTGGGGCAGAGAGGTCACTATGAGAGAAGGCAGCTCTGGCCTTCAGAGGGACCCTGGCAGGCTGGAGAAACAGAGTGGTGGGGACCTCATGGGGTTCATCAGTGGTGAGTGTGACCCCTTTCCTGGGGTAGCTGGCTAGCAGGCAGTTTGGGAGAAGAGACCATGGGGGGCTCTGGGTGGCCGGTGTGGTGGCCAGGAGCCATCACAGGCCAGCTGTTAGCAGAAGTGGAGTCAGCGTGCGGAGGGAAGGGACTGTCCCTTCTGCTCAGCATTGCTGGGAGGCCCAACTAGGCTCTGGATCCAGTTTGGGTCCAGTGGTGGAGGGATGTAGGTGCCCTCAGCCTGGGGTGGAGGAAGAGGAGGACCTTACTGCTGTCTGCAGCTACATGATGGGGGTGTGGAGAGGCCAGGGCCTCAGCTCCTGACAGGAGAGGACTATGGGGACACAAGGAGACATTTTTAATTGGGACTGGGGGCCAAATACTGGGATAGGGGCCTGGAGAGGTGAAGGAAACTTGTCTATATTCAAGCTGTGGCTGGGAAAGGTTCTGAGCTACCTGGCTTGGTTGCTTCTGCTCAGAGCAGGAGATTGGACCTGAGACCTCCCAAGGTGCCTTCCAGTCTCAGTTAATGTACCATCCTCTCATTGTTTGGTTTCTGATGCTTTAAACTTGGTAAGTTTGCTTTCAGCTCTCTGGATAGTGATGGAGGATGAATAGAAGTCACATCAAGTCTATGGCTTGCCCTGGCAGCGCTGGGGGAGCACCTGTGATTCGTTTGGACACTTCAGGTTGTTTCATAGACTTCCATGGCACCCCGCATTGTTCCTGTCACCAGGGGTTCACAGTGCAAGAGCCTCATTTACTCTTTTTTTTTCCTCCTGATTCATATTCCAGTGGCAGTACTGGGGAGAGGCAGCCATCGCTGGGGCTGGCACTGAGGATGGCAGGAGACCTGTGCTGGTGCTGAGGAGGATGGCCCCCACCAGACCAGACTGCCCTGTCTGACCTGCCCTTGAACCCCTCCAGGGATGGGGCAGCCACAGCTTCTCTGGCCAACCTGGGCCAGGCTCTCACCACCCTCACACCAAAGAACTTCTTCCCCACATCTCAGCTCCATCTCCCCTCTGCCAGTGTCAGACCCTTCCCCCTTGTCTTATGGCGTCCCTCCCCAGCTTTCCTGGAGCCCCCTAGAAATCTGAGAAGCTGCTGTGGGGAGGAATGTGCTTTCAGCACAGCTCAGACAATGCGATCTCCCTGTGCTGGTTCTGAGTTAATTTTTTATAATAGTACTGAGAGTTTGGCTTGGAAGAAACTGGTGTTACTCATCCAGCTCTTCAGCACTCAATTCCCAGAGAGCCAACCCCATCCTGGGCTGCATCAAGAGAAGTGTGGCCAGCAGGTCTTGGGAGGTGGTTCTGCCCTTCTGCTCTGTGCTCATGAGACCCCAGCTGGAGCTCTGTGTCCAGCTCTGGAGTCCTCAGCACAGGAAGGACATGGACCTGGTGGAATGGTCCATGAGCCAAGAGCCGGAGAAGGACTCTTAGGACTCTTTACAAGGAAGTACAGGACAAGGGGTAACGGTTTTAAATTGGAAGAGGGGAGATTTAGATTAGACACCAGAAAGAGATTCTTTCCTGTGAGGGTGGTGAGACACTGGAACATGTTGCCCAGTCGTGGCTGTCCCATCCCTGGAGGTGTTCAAGGCCAGGCTGGATGGGGCTTGGAGCAACCTGGTGTGGTGCGAGATATTCCTGCCCAGGGCAGGGGGGGTTGGAACTCGATGATCTTTAAGGTCCCTTCCAACTCAAACAATTCTATGATTCTAAAGTTTTATGTTGGCCCCTAAATTGAAGGAAGGGCTTCTGCCTGACACTGGGACAGCCTGAGGACTGGCAGTACAAGTGCACATCAGAGATGTATGCTGTGATTAAACTGTGCTTTACTGGTATATCATGGTTTTATTAGTTAAAGCTTGTAAATTTTAACATTAAATATGATATTTAGTTGGGACGCTTGGGGAGGTAAATCCTGGTTGGGTTTCTGATCCCTTTAGGAGTGGGATTTGATTGGGAGCTGAAAGACAGAAATTTTACTATTTTCTAACCTGTTTATTTTTGGCTGTGTGGTCTCTGGGACATCCCAGCTGCAGTGCTGCCCTTCAGCTGTTTTCTGAGGAGCCTGGATTTTTGTGTAGGTAAACTTCGTGTATGCCCTGGATGAGCATCTTCCTCCTCGTCCCTTTCTTTTCCATAAGTAGAGCAGTAAAGAGTTCTGCTTTCCAATGGAGAACCTATGCATGCGACCCCCTTGGAAGTTTAGTTTTAAATTGGGAAGTTGGCTTGCAGAGGTCCTTTGGCACCCATCCTTTGTTGCCCTGTAATCTCTTTTTTTTTTTTTTTTTTTTAACTCCAAACAGCCCATAGGCATCAAGCCCTGAATTGTCACTTCTGAGTACCTTTACTCAGTGCACTGTGGCACCGTATCTGAGCACAGATAAGGTCCAGAATTACTGGATTGGACTGAATTCTGCTTCCCATCTGCAGCCCTAAGCTGCCTTTGCAGTGTGGTATGGAATGTCTCCCTGGCTGCCCGTGTCCAATACTCTCCATTTTGGGGCTGTTAGAGGTTAATATATTACCTGTCACCTCCCCTTTAGAGACAGCGTAAAGCCCGTGTGTGGGAATGAGACTGATTTCATCAGGGTTTTAGCATTTGGTTTCCAAATGCCCAATGCCCTTAACAGACTTAGTGACAGCGAGTGTGGAGTTCTGCCACCGGGGTAGAACTGTAGGCAGAAATCCCTGGGGATGCTGTGGGTGGGCAGTGATGTCTTTGTGCTGCAGCACTGGGAGTGTGGCACCACGGCTCTCCTTGGTGTGACTCCGTGTCACACTCTGTCACCAGTGCCATGCCCCGTGTCCCAGTGGGTGAGGCTGGGTGGCTCGGTGTCACAGGAGTAGCAGCCACATCATCATCAACCTCCTGTGGTGTGAACTCAGTCAGGGGTGTTTCCAAGGTGAAGATTTATAATTTTTGCAGTTTTAGGAAGGAAGAATTTGTAAAGTAACCAGTTTAATTACTTCTAATGCTGGCAGGCATTACCCTGAAGTGGGGCATCATCGTGGATATGGAGGGAATTAGCTGTTTGTCTTGCATTCAACACACCATTCTTTAAATATTTTTGCTGTTTCTCAGCAAAAGGAAAGGAAATAAATTAAATCTAACAAGGCCTTTGTCCTGTGTGTCACCTGAGTGAACTCCACTGTTACCATTAGGTGTATTTTTAATATACAAGTTGTGGTTTATTTATGGAACTGCTGTTTATTTTATATCCAACTAACCAAGTGTTAGTAACCCGCGGGGTGTGTGAGGTACAACGAGCCCTCCTGCTGTTGGCAGGAGCGCCTTGACACCTCTTCCCTGCCTGGGGAAAACCATGAGGTAAGGGTTTGTTGCAGCAGGGTCTGCGGGGCTTCAGGTCCCACGTCATCTCACTGGGGTTGGAGTCTGAGAAGTGCAGGGGTTGATGGAGAAAGCAGTGTTAGGTGAGCTCCTGCCTCCCCCCTGCTGCACCAGTAGAGGTTCCCTGCTAGAAAACAAGAAAAAATGAATAAGAAAAGAGAAGAAATTAAGGAAAATAAGCCACAACGTGTCAGGTCTTGCATCAAAAAACCCTCTTGGCTTTCCAAGGTGAAACAAGAGGAGCCTTTAGAGGATATGTAGGAGTTGCATGTGAATTACTGATGTTTATCTTGCAGTGTGGGTCTGGCACTGCTGCCTGTTTCCCCCTCTCGCTGAGGGTACCACCGTCAGCAGGGAGGGAGCAGCTGTGGGTCCGGTTGAGACACGATGGGATTTTCGGGGTGGTGTTGCCTTGGTGTCGCAAAGCTGCCTTTTGCCCTAAATGTTTCTGCTGCAGTTGCTAAAGGGAGGTTCGTTGGGTTTGTGTGGGGCGAGAGCAAAGGCAACAGCCTGGTGGAAACGTACGGTGTGTCAAGGGTGAGTTTCTAGCCCAGGGATGTAAACCCAGCAGAAATGCCTAAAATCTCTGCCCAGTTTGGGTGCGGTGACCGAGACAAGTAAAGGCAGGTGATGCTACTGGTGCAAAGTGCTCCTTTTTTTTTTTTTTTTTTTTTTTGCCTCTGTGGTGTAACCTCAAGGGCAGTGCTGCTGCTGCGGCACATCTCTATAAAAAGAATCTTCTCCCCTGTGCAGGTGTTGTCTGAACAGATTCGTTTACTGTTACACCCAAGCATAAAAAAGATGTGACATAGCTCGTTTTATCAGGAAAAGAGCATTTCACTGCTTTTTCACTGCTGCAGACTCCTTAATTGCTGGTGTAAGACCACAGGAAGATTTCCTGCAGCCACCTGCCATCTATTCTCTGTTACAGCACTTCTTTTTACCTCTATTGACTTTAGAAAAAAAAAAAGTTAAAATAATAAATAGTAAAAAAAATAAAATTAAAGTTTTAAATCTGCTTTTCTTCCTGCACCTCCCTACAAGAATAAAACAATGAAAATGGTCAGCGAAGGTAAGAAAAATGAGTTTTCATGCATAAAAGCACATGGTTGTATCCTGGGAAGAAAAGAGGAGGATGAGAGGATGAGCACAGTTTGATTTTTCACCTGTGTGAAGTCACGCTCTGCAGACCAACAAAGCAGTGGGTGGCCTTCCTCTGCTGGGGTCTTCCTCCTCCCGAGGGCCGCTTGCTGTGTCCACCCCACAGGGCTTTGAGCTCCTTTGGGGGAAACCTTCCAGCAGCTGAACCTCTTCGAGGCTCAGTGTCCTTCCTTGTGACTGCTGGAAAGATGTGGGATATGACCCCCTGCCCTGCCAGCACCTCCTTGGGTTTGCTGAACCGGAGGGAGGCATCTGAGTAGACAGAGACTTTTAGACCAAGTTTGGCTTTTCTTCTACGGGACTTGCCTTAACATTCTTGCCTAAGTGTTGGGTTTTCAGTATATTATACTTTAAAAACTATGCAACAGGACTTACCTCTCTTCTGTTGGCTAGAGAAAACCTAAAACTGTCAAAAAGCTTTAGAGAACTTGTTCCCTCCTGGCAATGAGTTGTAGGTGTCAATATTTGTTTTGGGAGGTGTAACTATCCCTGTTTCACACTGTACCGGGGGGGTGCACATCGATACACCGATGGCTGTTCAGCCACATGGCAGATATCTCTCTGCTTCTCCTCTTTTTGCTCTTATTTTTTTCTGCACTGGCAAAGTAACTGGTTGTTTGTTGCTCCTGTGTACATTGGCTCTTTGCTTGCTTTATTTAAATTGTCCCAATTAGCAAACAGGAATCTCTCTATTCTGTGTCAAGCAGCCTAATTTTGACATGTTTCAGGCAGAGGCGGCGGGCATGCAGGGAAGGCAAGCATTTGATGCGTCTCCAACAGAAATGAATGTCTCTGAGGACTAAAAATAAACTGTCCCCAGCCCTGTCCCCGTGATGGGAACTGCTAGACACGAGCTCTTGGGTACTTGGGGATGGTGGATTTTCATTGCCCTTTATGGAGCACCAGGACCTGGCCCTGCCATGGGGGCTTTGGGTCCTACCAGCAGAACCTTTCTGCTGCCCCACAGCCTGAGCTGGGAGTCTGGGGCCGGTGTCCCCGTTCTGCAGAATGAGGCTTTCCTCATTAATTGCTCATTTGCTGTCATGATACTTGTATGGCAGGCTTTGAAAGTCCCTTGGCTTCCCAGTGCAGCTGCTGAAAGGAAAGGCAGTGACCAAATGAAGTGCTGGGGCTGCTCCTGTGGATGTGGCTCTTTGCTGGGTGCAGGAGAGGGATGGTTCCTTCTCCTCCAGCTTGCTCTCCTGGAGAGGGCTCCTATGAAGCTCTGTCTGTGACACTGGGACCCAGTTTGGCTGCAGCCAGAGGAGCTGGTGGGAGCCCAGGGTAGGTCTGACTGCGCCGAAGCAGCTCCAGTGTTTCTGCATTGAAAAACTCCAAGCATCTCATTGCACCACGCAAAGTTTTCTTGCAACACTACAATAACACTGAAAGTTGGGCTTGAGCAGTTGTGAAAGTGGCTTCAGGCCGTATGTAACTCGTCTGCGTGTCAGAGCCCTCCCCTGTGAAGGTCAGTGACATTTAACTCTCTTCTTCTTGGTGACCCACAGTCAATATCTGTGGGATTTTTGCAGAAAACATATAGCCCCTGAATGCTGATCCAAGGAGGGGTGTTGGCATAACTTGGATCCCCAAGATAAACTCCTGACAGCGCCTATAGGTGTTGTGTGTGGCTGTAAGTTCCTGCCTGTAGGCTGGAGGGAAGGCCCTGTCGCCAGTGCCAGCAGCAGTCCCCTGTCTTTGGGGCATTTAACCTGGAAAGGGAAAACCAGTAACAGAGTCTCAGCCAGAGATTTGTCACAAATTATAGCATATAAATGATATATAATAATACAATATGTTGCTGAAGAAGGACAGGGAATTGCTGGAGAGGGGACAGCAGAGGGCTGTAAAGATGATGAGGGGCCTGAAGCATCTCCCTTAGGAGGAGAGGCTGAGGGATTTGGGTCTGTTTAGTCTGGAGAAGCGAAGACTGAGGAGGGGGGGGATCTGATCAATGCTTATAAATAATTAAAGGGTGGGTGTCAGGAGGATGGGCCAGTCTTTTTCCAGTGGTGCCCAGGGACAGGCAAGAGGAAAGCTGGAACATAAGAAGCTCCACCTAAACACGAGGAGCTCATCTGCAGCTTTTTGATCCAAGAGATCTGCCGGTCCCAATCATGGTCCACAAAGCAGTTAATGCTTCATTTCTGTTTTAATAAAGGCTCTTGGCATCTCCAGTGGCTAGAAAGCCAGCTGCCAAAATTTTTTTGTTTTGGGTAGTATTGTAAGATCTTGCTTTGTGTCCCACTGCCCCATGAACTGACATTGCAGGCGTGTTTTCAGTCCCTGCTTGCATTTTCTGCTGTTTCATCAGTTCTTACGGAAAAAGATGCCGGTCTCTGGGCCACTGACCTCCGTGTTCCTCAGGAGTGCTTCCTTGAGGAGTAATCTCACCATTTCCTCCTCAGACTTGGGGAGCACCTTCACACCCAGTGGCTGGAACCTCTTCTGAAAGGCAGCTGCGTGTGCTGATTGCTGCGGAGAACGGGCTGTCGTTGCCAAAAGTGGGATGTGCTGCTGGTAGAACTAAGTTTCAAGGTGGTTGCAGGAGGCCCAGAAGTTGCTGCTCTCATCTGGCGTTGAGCAGCTGCTTCTGCTCAAGGTGGTCACTTGAGACGCAACTCCGTGAACCGTTCTCCAGACCTGTGCTGATCGCACCACTGGAAACCAGCCTTCGCACCACTGGAAACCAGCTGACCATCTCAGGGCAGCTGCTGGGCTGAGGAGCAACATCAGGTTTTGTGCAGGTTGGTTTTAAAAGTGAAGCTTTAGCTTTGCCGCCTTGTGCCCAGGCCTCAAAACTGAGGAAGAAACACGTTTGTGTGGGTGTTGCATCTGGGTATTGAGCAGTAAGAGCTACTTAATACAGAAAGAAATTCTGCACTATAATTCTAGCATTGTGTGAAGCACGATGACTTTAAAGTGAGATGTTTGAGGCCGTAATTCATGCAGTATCTCTGAAGAAGATTTATTTGATAGTGAAAACGTTGATGGTAACTTGCCTAAGGGAGCTTTTTACAGCCATGGGGAATTTCTTGGAAGCAAGCTCTTCCATCCACACTCCATCTCAGAGAGACTGGGTGAGGCTTCTGCTCTTAAACAAATACCCTCCCCAAACTTGATAGTTTGAAAAACCAGGATGTTTTTACCAATCTGAATGTTGTAAGTATGAAAATACATTGCTGATATAGGAATAAAAATGGGGTCTTAATGTTAGCTGTGCCATGCTTACTGGGCTCTTATGCTCTTGGACCTGGTGGTGAGAAAATATAAAGAGGAGCTGACTGTGGCTGATCTTTCCTCTCATCATTTCACACCATTCCCAAAGGGCTGAAGGACCAGCAAAAACATAAAAGCTGAGGCTGTAACAAGGGAAAAATTCCTGCTCGAGGCTCTCATCCACTTTATTGCATTTATCTCAGCGTTCTTGTGCAGTGAGAGCATTTGCCAAATTAACCTTGGGTATGGTCATTTGTTGTTGGTTCTTGCTCAAAAACGAGCAGCTGAGCACGTAGGTCCTGCATCACCCAGGTCAGTTTATATTGATTTCTGTGGGGATGGTGGGATCCCAACCAGGCCTTCCATAAACACTTAATTGGTGCGATAAACTTGGCAACGGCATCGCCCGCAAATCTCTGTGGGGTTTTTCCTCTCTGGATCTTTAGCTTTTTACTTGGAAAAAGTAATGAAATCAGTAATCTGGCGTTTTTAGATGAGGCAAATGGTGTTTCTAACAGGGTTTCTTTTCCCCTCCTGGGGAGTTGCCAGCATCCCGGCGGGGTGGATGCTTCGGAATCTGTCTGCCAGCTGCAGTTTGACAGTTTCTCATACGTGTTTGTAGTTTCCAGAACTTACCCCTGAACCAAGGCTTTATCTTTGGGAGCTGCATCAAGGTAAGTGGGCAGAGAAGAGCCCAAACTGGAGGAAACCCAGTGCTCTCCAGACAGGGGCGAGGGAGCGCCAAGGGTGGTACTGGGGTGCCTGGTGCTCAGGACCAGTCTCTCCGTGTTCCCCAGGAGCTTTCGCAGTGGTGCTGAGAGGTGTTACTGCCACCAGTGATGTCCTTGGGAGGAGGAGATGGAGTTCTATTTGCAGGTCCTCGCTCTCTCCAGTCATCTCCTGCCCTAGGGCAGTGGGTGCCTTTGCTTTGGTTTTGCTGAAGCTGCTGACCTTGTGTTTGGGATTTTTTTTTAGACCTCCATGAGGCCTGCTGTGTTGGCTGTGGGCTGACTGCCGAAAATGGGACCCTAGAGCTCTGGTGTGTTTTTTGGGGGCTGTTTTCTGCCCAAGTAACAGGATATTTGCCCAGCCAGAATCGCTGTGCTTCGCTTTCCGAGCACTGGGTTCCTCTGTGGCCTTTAATTCTGCTTCTGGTGGTAGGGGAGGAGTAAAAGCCCTTTTTGGGGGCTGGAGGAGCATCTTGTGTTGAGCAGAGCTGGGGTTGCACAGTGTCACACCAGCATGGAGAGCTGCTCTTGCCACACAGGACAGGGTGACGGCTCACCCTGGGGAGCAGGTGAAGCCGCTCACCCAGAGCAGTGGCTCACAGAGCTCTTTCTGGGTGCCCAGTTCACAGGACTGATAGCCAGCCTTATCAGCCATGGCCACCTCCAAGCTCTCCAGAGCTGGAGAAGAGATAGCGTACCCGCTCCTCCCCCTGTGGTGTGCTTACTGGTATCTGGTTTTAAATTATTTTTTTCCATTTTTTTTTCATAAAAAAACCCTAACGCAGTCCTTTTTCCAGATTGTATTTCACGTTTGGTTTTCTTGCTGACCACTGCTGAATTCTCCAGGCAGAAAACATGCCCTGTGTGCATGGGAGTCATAAATGTGATATGGCAGCTAATCCTGAAGAACAGGCACCCAGACAGGTTGCTTTTAGATTGTCCTTTCACTTGGGGTGGCAGATGTGGTGGGAGCCCTGTAGAAGCAGGACATCTCCTCCTTGGGGAGCGAGGGGCAGGGAGCTGGGGCGAGTCTATGCCTTTTGATGTGGTTCTGATGTCAGCAGTGAAAGCATCTCTAAATTTGTGTGCATTTATATATGCTTTACACGTTGCTTTCTCAGGAAACGAGGCCCCGTACTCCAGCACCCTGCTCAGGTGTGTTATATATTGGGAGGAGACGGGCCGTTGACGAGGAAGAAGGGC
Source organism: Scolopax mira (assembly GCA_004320125.1). Lineage (NCBI taxonomy): Eukaryota > Metazoa > Chordata > Aves > Charadriiformes > Scolopacidae > Scolopax > Scolopax mira. The sequence continues at coordinate 38,888 of BJBW01006668.1, forward strand.
TTGGTTCAGCTGTCCAGCTTTATTTAAGAAAAGCAGGAGGGGGGAAGCCTGTCTGTTTCCAGACACATTTCAGTTTGGCGGTGTTACTGATTTTCTTGACTTGACCATCTATTAAACCTTTGTGCTCCACCAGCAGTGGGCTTTCTGAGGTTCAGTGTTATGTTAAAGGTGCCTCTGACCCCAAAGTGCCGACGCAGGTGAAATGTGCTCCTGAGATTCGGCATTAGATCATAGAATCATCTAGGTTAGAAGATCATCTAGTCCAACCATCAACCTAACTCTGAGAAAAATCACCACTAAACCATGTCCCCTGGCACCATGTCAACCTGAGAAGCTGGATGGCACACAGCCTCAGGGAGTAGTACGGTGTCTTCCTTGCAGCTGAGAATGTCTTTCTGACAAATGACCTTCCCCAAGCTCCCCTGTAGGACTTCTTTTTCCCCCCCTCTGTGAAGCATGGAGAGACAAGGTCTGTTTGTAAATGATGCTCAGTGGGTTTTTCCTTTCCCCTTCCCTGGGGAAGGTGCTGCAGCCAGGCTGGAGTGGAAACCACCGTGTGAAATTGATTCTACTACTGCATCCCGCCATTTACAGGAGAGTTTTGCAGTAATGTCACCCCTCAGTCCTTTCTTGGTGATGATGCCTTGTCCCAGAAGCTGCTGGGGGAGGAATTGTCCCGTGGTGTGCGGAGGTGGTGGGTGCCCCAGCTGCCAGCATCCCTCCGGCAGGCGAGGATTGCAGCCCAGACTGCAGGCTTTTCCCCTTATATCTCAGCGTTACTAATCCGTGCCCATCCCGACTGCGGCCAGTCGCAGATTAACGGGCCTCTGCTATGTGCTTGTTTGGGTGGTGGTTGTGATTTGGGAGGATTGGTGAAGGGAAAAAGAGGAAGGAAACAAAGAAATGGGAGCTGTTTGTCAGGCAGCGCTTGCGGTTTGAGAGAGCTGTGCTGAGCCTGGGTAGTGCTGACGCTGGGAGCTGGGAAAATACCTCCCCAGCCACGCGCCTGCTTTCGTTTGGGGGTTTTTGTTCTGGAATCGAGTCAGTGTAAAAATCCTTTTTCCTTGAACCGACTGAGAGTCATAACCCCTGGAGGTTTGGTGTCCGTGCTCGACATCCCCCAGCCTCAGGCGTGTGAGCTTTTTGCCTCCAAATGAAACTAGTTTTTGAAGCGCTTTTGGGAATTTCTCATGCGTAAAAGTGAACGTAGAGATTTTCCTGGCTTTATGCTCCCAATTATTCTGAGCAAAGAACATGCAAGATCCCACTTTATGGGGAAACATGTAGTGACGGGTTTCTGTTGCCCAGCTCTGGGGCTGCTCTGCATGAAACACATCAAATATCCCAAGGCTGGGATGATGGTGACTGTGAAATGGAGCACTGAATCTCTGTGCGGATGAGCTGCTCGGGCTCAGGGGAGGAGGGAGGGATCTGGCGAGGGCCACACTGGGGACATGGTGGTGGCACAACAGCCCTTTGTTGGCCAGGCTGGATGGGGAGTGCGGCTCCTGTTCCTGTGCTGGGTAACAGCCGTGCCTGCAGCGTCACCGTAGAGAACTCGGCCTCGTCTGGATAAGTCTCGTTGGACTCTGAATGCTGTGTGGAAACCCCCATGCATTGTCCAGAGGGGGTTCGTGCTCCACGGGGAGCAGGGAAGAATGAGACTCCAGTGGCCTTTTTTTGTGCCACGGAGGGTTGTGGCTGTGTCACCATTTGTGCTGCCGCCACTCCTGGTAACGAAATAAAATCCCTCAAGAGAAACTTCAGTCCTCACTTAATTAAGAAAAGGATCAGCCTGAGTACTCTAGTGGGTTGAGGCGATTCTTCTGTATCATCACAAAAACACAACAGTGGTGAAAGTATTGCAGTGCGTTGCTGTTATGGCGGGTCGGGAGGATGTGTAAATCCAGTCAGTGTCCTCCTCTTTTCTGTTGCATTGCCCAATTCTGCTGATTTTCTTTCATTTTCCTTCATTTCTGTTCCTGCCTCTGCCGGCAACAGTCTCTGCAGCTTACCCTGAAGGGCATTTCCCAGTTATGCAGCTGGAAAAAATATTTTTCTATGGCTGCAAAGCCCTTGACTTGGTTAATGATCTGATATTTTCTGGTCTGATGGGAAAGTGAAATGAATAAACTGGTTTTACCTTCATCCGTGAAAGATACAGTAGGAAGAAGAGGTCTTCATCTCTGAGTCAGGAGAGGTGAGTGGTGTGAGAAGCAGTGAGACTTCCTGGGGGAGGCCTCTCGCTGGGGACACAGGAGTTAAAAAAAGTGGATTTTTGTCTGAACTTGTGTCTCAGGTGTCCATGAGTGGAGAAGGCAGAGGCAGGGATGAGACTGGTCCCAGTGTAGTCAGGTGCAGGGTGGTAAGAGGGGTCAAACACCTAGGCTGTGGCCACCAGAGAGTGGTCCTGGTGTTGTGCACAAGGTTAATGGAAATGAAATAATCTTGTTGCACGAACAAGAGTGTGAGAGCTCTGCACAGTTTCTGCATTAAATGCTGGGGTTGTTTTGAAATATTAGTAGAAATAGCAGTAATTAGCAGACTCGGCTGGGGGCGGGGGGTGCTTTCCAGCCATTTCCAGCATTTCCAGCCATTCCAAACAGGTTTCCTCCCTGTTTGTGGTGAGGTACCGCTTCTCCATCAGCAAAGTGCCCACATTTAAATCACGGAAATTATCAGAGTTGGAAAGCACCTTCTAGAGATTATCCAGTCCAACTCCCTTGCCAAAGCAGGGTTGCCCAGAGCACAGAGAATGACCTCCCTCGACCTACTGGCCACACTCTTCCCTATGCAGCCCAGGATTCCATTGGCCCTCTTGGCCACATGGGCACATTGCTGGCTCACAGAAAGTTTACTATCCACCAGGACTCCCAGATCCTTCTCCTCACTAGTGCTTCCCAGAAGATCCACCCCTAACCTGTATCGGGTGCCTGGGGTTCTTTCTCCTCAGGTGCAGGACCCTACACTTGCCCTTATTGAACCTCATTAGGTTCTTCTCTGCCCAGCTCTCCAGCCTGTTCAGGTCACGCTGGATGGTGGCACATGAGTTTTGAGTGCATTTATGTTTTTTCTGGAAGTTCCAGCAATGCCTTCCCCGTTTCAGTTGTAAACCCCTGGCCATGCCATGTAGGGCAGGAGCCCAGTGATCCCTGCCCATGTCTCAGCCCCCTGTGCTTTCAGGGGGTGATGCTCCTCCACAGTCCCTGGCAGAGAGACACCCTAGGACCAGGATGTGCCAAATTACTGCTCCAGAGGTGCAAATGCTGGGGATTTTTCTTCCCTGTGAGAGGGAATGTGCTGTTGGGAGCCCTGAGCAGCTGCAGGAGCAGGGAAGTGCCTCCTGGATGTGTTCTTTACAGTCCATCTGCTGCTCTACAGGTTTCTCCTGCCTCGCTCTCTTCTCCATACAACAGGACGGAAATGGTTATACTCATCGTCTTGCTGAGAAAACTTGGGGGGCGGATGCACACCTGGTGGTGGTGTAATCCAGGGTTAGGGCTAAAAAGATGATTAGGGGCCTAGAACTATCTCTGCTGAGGAGAGGCTGAGGTCTTTTTAGCCTGGAGAAGAGAGAGCTGAGGGGAGAACTGATCAATGCTTATAAATACTTAAAGGGTGAGTGTCAGGAGGATGGGACAGTTTTTTTTCAGTGGTGCCCAGGGACAGGACAAGACATAATGGGCACAAAGAGGGGAGATGGAGCTGAGATGTGGGGAAGAAGTTCTTTGGTGTGAGGGTGGTGAGAGCCTGGCCCAGGTTGGTCAGAGAAGCTGTGGCTGCCCCATCCCTGGAGGGG
>BJBW01006669.1:0-49084 GCA_004320125.1 Scolopax mira
CACCACCCTCACACCAAAGAACTTCTTTCCCACATCTCATCCAAATCTCCTCTCTTTCAGTGTGAAACCCTTCCCCTTTGTCCTATCATTACACTCCCTGATTAACAGTCCCTCCCCATCTCTCCTGGAGCCCCTTGAGAGACTGGAAGGGGTTCCGTGGTCTCCCCGGAACCTTCTCTTCTCCAGGCTGAACCCCCCAGCTCTCTCAGCCTGTAATAGCAGGGAAAAAAGCACAAGAGAAGCATCTTGACACAAAGAGTGGGCAGGACACTGATCTCAAACTCCACCACTTCTCAGAGCTCATAATAACATGACCAAGATAACACCCAGATCTTTGTGAAACTTGATTACCTTTGTGCTCACGGTTAGATGAATCTGAAAGTGTCAGACAAGGGCTTAGCAGTGGCTTGGTTCAAGAAAGTTTTTCCTGGTTTTGTGATTGGGATATGAGCACAGCTAGTGTGTCTTGGCTGTAAACCATGGTAGGAAAAGAATAAACAGAACTGGGGAATGGAGCTTGTGTGTCTTGGGTTAGATGGGCTGGTTTGGGCTGCTGAATTCCTAGTGGCTTTTTCAAGATTTCATTTATCCCTGGTTGTTACTCTGTGTGCTTAGCAGTGAAAAAAAGAAATACAAAATCGATGAAAATGCAGACTTTATAAAGCCAAACCCAGCCCACTAAAATCAAAGGCAGTAAAGGCATCAGTTTGGTCAAATTGGAAAGTCACAAAGATGAGCAAATTCCAGCAGCAGAACGACAGCTAAAAATAACCTCCCATGGAAATGTGCACAGAAGTTCATTTTTTATGCACTTAGGCAAATAAAACCCAATCCGTTTTTGCATTCTCAGTATCACCCCATTAGATTACATGGGAGCCTGAAAGAAGACGACGATTTAAATAAAAAGATCCTCCCCTGTTTGTCAAGTTGTCATTTTTCCATCTGCAAATAATGAAACATAAACTACTCTGAAAGGGAGAGAGATGGAAGGGAATGTGTTCCATGGATCTGTGGAGAACCACATAGAAACATATACAGCAAAAGAAGCTGCAGCGTGGAGCACTTCCTGACCTCCTCTTGGCTACAAGTCTAAAAGAAGTCTCCAAGGCAAGAAGCATGAAAGAGCTTAAACAAGAAACCCTTCAGAAGTACAGCTCTTTGCTGCATGAATACCACAACACAGGGAAAATCTGCTGTGTAGGAGTACAGTCCTCCCACTTGAAAAGAGCTGGTAATGCCATCATGTCACGGAAAGATTTTCTTCATGGCTTTTGTGCATTGAAGGCATTAGCAAAGTGAGAAAAGTGCGAGCTGACAATTGTGCGAAAAGAGGGACTTCTTAATTACATTGTAAAGCATGTCTCATTTAAACAGGCAGCAGAATTAATGTTAAAAATGCACGCCTTCCCATACAAATGGATGCAAAATCAGTGTAGGTTAATCTAGCAGATAGTGTGCTCCAGGTAAGCTTCGTCAGTGGCACAGAATTACTACCATCCCAGCTTCCTCCCCGTGTTTGATGCAACAGCACTCGCAGCCCACCCGTGATACCTTCTGGCTGGACCCAGATACCAGTGTCTCAGTGGGTGGCCCAGTGCTTGGTCTGTCCTGTCTGTTCATCACAGAATGCTATGGAGTTGGAAGGGACCTCTGGAGATCATCCAGTCCAACCCCCTGCCAGAGCAGGTCCAACCCGAGCAGGTCCCACAGGAATGTGTCCAGATGGGGTTTGAATGTCTCCAGAGAAGGAGACTCCACCACCTCCCTGGGCAGCCTCTGCCAGGGCTCTGCCACCCCCACAGAAGGAAAGAAGTTCCTCCTCATCTTGAGATGGAACTTCCCATGTTCCAGTTTGTGCCCATTCCCTCTTGTCCTGTCCCTGGGCACCACTAGAAAAGATACTCCCCATCCTCCTGACACCCATCCTTTATAGGCATTGATCGGATCCCCCTCAGCCTTCTCTTCTTCTAAAGACTAAAAAAAACCCAAATGCCTCAGCCTTTCCTCATCAGAGAGACGTTCCAGTTCGCTCATCATCTTTGTAGCCCATCTTTGTATCATTTCCCACTTCCCAAATCCCAAGTTAGGGATGTGTTGAGCCTTTCCTTATTCAGCCATGTCTGGATGTCAGCTCATGTTCCCAGCTTCATGGGGTTTTAACCAGCTACATCCATTCTGCTGGTGGAGGTCAGATTTGAGCTCAGATCAGACCTCGCTGTGTTCTCACCCTGTGTTTCTCACGGTTGTGCCTGGCTGCAAGCCAACAGTCAGGCAGCAGGGAGCACCAAGGCATTCAGCTCAAACCAGGAACCCTTCTCACAACAAAAAGACGTAGCCAGAGTGACTCAGATGGGAGCTGAAACCAGGGCTCCATATTTTGATCTGACGCCTTACAAAAAAGGCTGCGCAAGTGACCAACTGGAGGTCTTTAGCACCAGGAACGTGAGTAAGATCTGCATCAGAACCAGTATCGCTGCCTGAAGATGACACCAGGCTGATGGGAGCTTTGCAGTTAACGCCAGACTTCCTGGGCAGGCTGAATTATGAACACGATATTCATACTGTTTCCCTTTGTTACGTGTTGGTGAATGGCAGCCTTCATCTCTATGCGTGTAATTTTTCTCATTTCAGCTGGGATCTCAGTCACCCTGCTGAGCCTGCGAGGAGCAAAGAATACTCCACATAAATTAGTGACACAGACCACTTGTAGAGTACAAAATCCTCACATGAAATAAATACCAGAGATACACTTCCCTCCCTGTCCTGCCCATGGAATTCAGAATTAAAGGCCAGACTTGCTTTCTTTCCCTGCCCTTGGAAAACTCTAACAAATGGTGTTTTCTTCCATTAGCACGTGTTTTTTTTAAATTCAGGAAACATTTTTATTTTCTTTTCCTTCGTTTGCTTGGGAAGTCCACTGTAACATATACACACACACACACACATATATACCATCTATGCACAATGCCTAGTGTGCAGGAGCGAGCACACACGTGCACTGGTGCGGCTCAGCCCATCACCTTCCTCTGGGCTACTCCTCAACACAACAGGCATCAGGGCCCTGAAGCGCAGCAGCAACAAGCTGTTCTGAACATGCTTTGCCTTTTGTTTCCCAAGGAGGTGTGGTGGGGGATACTTAATCATAAAAACGCTGAATATTTAAGCCCTTTCCCCCTTCCACCACCCCATTTAAATCAGCAGTGCTGTCGGAATGAAATACAACTCGGCTTTCAAACATTTTCACATTTAATTGAATTTACTTCTAGATTGATAGCTAAACTCAAAACAGATTTTTACCCCTTTTCTCCTGGATGGAGAAATGGAAATGGCCAAGTTCCCTTTGAACTGGGTTTAGAATGTTTCTGTTTTTTCCTATTAACTAAAAACAAACAAACAAAAGAAAGCAATTATTAAAGTGGTCCGTAATCTATTTCCAGCAGAGGATTGCAATGGAATGGGGTGAGGAGCTGAGTCTCTCCCTCCAAGCCAAAGGGACAGGTGCTTACGGTAGCTGATATGTGGGTTGGTTGTCCCAGAAAAAGGACATGATTTTGAATTACCCTTTTATTTTCAGAAGCAAGCTTTCTCGACAAAAGTTCAGGTGTATCTCTGAAATACTTTTGGTGGTAGAAACTGTGATTTTGGGGGTAGGTGGCTCCAAGAGCCACCCACATGTGTGAGGAGAAGAAGCCATGGGTGAAGATCACAAAAGATCAGACTGAGAGGTGAATCTGCCCAGGCATCATGTGTATTATCCCATCTGGTTTCTGGGAGCAATGACACCAAAGTAACACTCAATCACCTATTTTGGGAAAGGCTCAATAAATAGGAATGGAAATTGCTAACAAAAACCACAATCTCCAGTAATGTAAATGAAAAAAATTCACCAGCTAGACCTTCTAGTGCTCTAGACAGTGAATATTGAAACTTTTTTTGAGTGATCCTTCAGCAGAACAGAAGAGTTAAAAGGTTGGGGATGCAGGGGACACAGTTCACCTGAGGAAAAGCACAACTTCAGTCCAGCCCTGACTAAACCCATGCTGCCAACAGCCCCCTTCTTAAGCAGAGATGTTTGATGACCACAGATGTCAATCTTGCCTCTTTCATAAACACTCATTGCATTTTAATACTCTCTTTCATTTTTTTAAGTCTGGTTTTGGTGACTGTCCCAGGGTTTAGATGTTTCTCCAAAGTTTAGAGGACTTCATTCCAAGATCTATTTTTTTTTTTTCTGAAAGTACACTGGAAAATTCACAAGAAAATCTTTTAGCTCTCAAATCTCCACATCATTCAGGTTTCATCCAGGTCAGAGAGAGCATTTTGCAGCTTCCTCACATTTTTGTTTCCCAAAAAAACCCTGCTCAAGCCCAAAGGGTAACAGAGGTAAGTGATGAGGGGATGACCTCCTCATAAGGTCCCTTCCAGCCTTGACCATTCTGTGATTCTCTGAAAACTAACTAAAAATGAAGTTAACTGGGTCTTCAAAAATACGAGTTATTTGAATTTGGGACTGAAGCTAAAACTGTGAGATTCTTTTTTTTATTTGACCATTCCTATTTCCGGCACTTAATAATAAAACGCTAAATGCATTTCTGAACAAACAACAGCCCTCATGGTGTCTGTGGCTGAGGACTCTGTCTCATCCTTTTTGACAGCCTGAGACCAACCTCCTCTGACTGGAGATGCAGCTATCTGTAGGATCAGAGTGGAAAGGGCTGTTCTTCTACATCTGTGATTCTTCCAGAGCCTATGATAATGAAACACACCTAGAACCCCCTTCTCCATTTCATTTCCATTCAGAGGTCTGTTTCACGCGCCAGGAGCACGGCTCTTACTCCACAACTCTCTCCTAGTTTCAGCCCGTGCTTTTGGGGAAAAAGCCAGCCCTGCTTCTGAAAGAATCAGCCCGGCAAGGTCTGTTCACATACACTTTCTCCTCTGATGATTAGGAGGGCCCAGCCTCCCTTACAATTCAGAAGTGAGGGTGAACTCCTTTCTGTTCAGAAAACTTCACCCTGGACTTTTCTAGCAGACCCAGACTGTCTGTGTGCTCAGGAATGCAATAAACACACAGGGAGAGAAAGATCTGTGAGGAAAATCATTTAGAAATCAAAGGGTCATAATATAGCGCATACAGTATTTTGGGGGATTAAATTTCTGAATAATTAATGAAAGATGAGAGATTAATGGCAACCTGGTCCAAAGCCCTCTATTTATACCCAGGCCAAATAAAATGGTAGACAGGTGCACTGTATCCCTGATTCTATAGAGGACTTCTGTCTGCCTCTCGCTTTTCAATCCCATTAAAGTTATTATGCATGCTTTTGTAAAAAGACAAAACATATTTCCCAGAGTTAATGACAAATATATTTTATCTTTAGTATTTACCTCCATCAATTACACTTTTTTGGCAATACTATAAAACAATGCAGAGCAAAAAAATCTCAATCCATTTAAGCAGTTTCCTCCAAAATTGCTTTCATCTTTGTTTAGAGGAAATACAGACAGACTATTCAAATATCTTCTTTTTTTTCTTTTTTTTTTTTTTTCCTCCTGGCACTAACAATCATCTGAGATTTTGTTTGCTCTTTTAAGAATTTCAGGAATTTTTATTTTGTTCTCTGTTTTGCCACTGCAGCGCCATCACAAAACTGCCAGAACAGAAAACTCTGAACACAAAGTAAATCATTTCTAAAGAAAATAAAACATTTATTTCCTGCCTCCAAATAGTTTTTTAAAAGTTCATCTGTAAATAAGGCCATGTTAATGCCTTCTATGCTTCTGTCCCAAAAGCTCTTCCACAACTTTTATTGCACATTTGTACTTTCCTATGCTACTTGTTCTGTAACAAATAGAATAGCCTGAATAAACCAATTTATAGTGTATTTTAAAAACAAGAGAAAGAAAGATGCTCAGTTAGACATCTATGGCATCAGATACTTACTTTATTTTCCCTAAGGTTCTTTGTGATAAAGAACCACACCAAACAGAATCAACAAAGATCAGAAAACTGAACAGAATGGACTTTCTAAGTGAAATCTTAAGCAACAGAGCATCTGCTGCAGCATTCAAGTTATAAGAAAGAGTAACGGCTGGCAAAACAAATTATTAAAAGAAATGGTTTTGAGAAATTTCACTTCTATAGATAAAATTCTGTCTGATGGCAAGAAGGAACTGGTAATTGAAAGTTGTTTACCAGAGTATATAAAAGTAAGAAGGGGACCCTAGGCTTATTCCTATTACCAATATAGGTAATATAATATAATATTATGTATATTATGTATATAATATATATAATAATATATACCAAAAGCATACACCAACTACAAGCTATACCTTGAAGCACGCTGAGAACAGGACAGACACAAAGAGTAGCTAAAAAGGGGGTTGTCAAAGAATTTTGCTGAAATGAAGCTTTTGATACTAAAAGGACATCAAGTTCTGGCAATTGCAGGATACCTGTGAATTCAAACTCTGCATGCAACATATTTTAGCAATTCACTTGGCAAGTGATATACAGGAAATGCAGCAGACGTGACTGCAAAGTGAAGCTCTATAGAGAGTAACACAGTTTAAACCACTAAAAAGTGTGGGAGGGAAGGAAAGAATGGGAGCTGGGCTCTATAGGCCATTTTTTAGGCCAAACCCGAAAAAATCAACTGGAAAGGCTGAGTGCTCAGCACTTTGGGTAACCAGGCTATTTGTTTAAGTGCCTGTATACAGATTTATGAGCCAAAGTTCCAGCTCCTTATAAATCCTTAAGCACAAAGGCAGAGCGTTAATATTTCGGAAGGGCTCAGTTCTTAATTACATTAAAAAAGATTAGGTGCAAATCTACATCGTAGAGAAGATTTTCAGAAGACCTCAATACCAAACAACTCCCAGTATGGCCACCTTGAGGCTTGTAGAGAAGAAATTGCAGTGTTTGCTTATCTGAGATCTAAATAAGGCCTAAAGGTAGTTACAGACATGACCTGAAGTCTCTATCCTTAAAGACACTAAACCAGTTAATTTCTGTGCCTACTGCTGTTAGATGCACAGTGTAAGGGAGGGGCTGTAGAAGACATGGGTGCATCAGATGGGCTGTTGCTTCCCAGACCAGCCGCTTGTCCACCAGGACCACCCTTTCTGGGTGAATCCTTGGTCTTCAGCATGTCCCCAGTTCAGGGCCAAGTTCAAAATGCACAATGCTGCTCGCATGGCACTTCTGAGAGGAGGCCGTATCACCATTTTCCTAAGGACCACTGCTTTCTGAACAAATATGTCACTGAAAGAAATCTGGAGGAGAGGGGTGGAGAAAGGAACTGAGTGGGGAAAAAAAAAAGAAAGATGAGGGGAATTGACTAAAACCAACCTAAGGAATATTTTTCTTATTCCAGCATGAAATGTTGACAGAATTAAATGTGGGATTAAAAAAAACAACCTTCTAACGCACAGTTTCATGTTACCTCCGCAAGAGTTTTGATTCCACTTATGAGACTTCCCGAATGAAAACGCTGGCTGTGTGCCTGCCTCAAAAATACATTTTTTCCTCAGCAGAGTGGATTTGCCAGTTGTCAATGCCATTTCTTTGCTAGCCAGCAAAATATGTTCGTACTCACAGCAGGCAATTACCATTCTTTTCTCTACTGGTAAGGGGCATGACTTCACTCCTAGGCCTAAGATCCCTGGATCCTTTCCTTATTGCATAGTCTAGTTAGCCAGCGTAATTAACCCTTAAAGCAAATGGAACAATTATTCCCTTTCTTTTTAAACTGAGCCTAAACGGTTTCATCCGAGAAGGGTTTTGTAAACAGAAGAATCTGTTTTACACGTTTGCAGCCTGGTCCCCGGTTGCTGGGAAGGCCACCAGAGCTAGGCCGCCTCGCGCCGCCGCTTGGAAACCGCGGTCACAGTCCCCTCTCTGAAAACAAAAACTCCGGGGATCGGAGCCAAAGCTTCTTGAAGTTAATGGGAGCCCTTAAATTAGTTTCAGTGTCTTTGGGGAAGGACCTTAGGGCAAATATTCCTTTCTGAAACTTGTTCCTCAACTCGTGGGGCCAGGAGGTGGTATTTTTCATGCATACCCAACAGTGCTACAAATGCTCCCAAGCGCTCTTATTACAAGCCCCAAACCATACTGGGGGAAAAAGAAAATAAAAAATAACAGGTCTCTGGAATACAAATCTGATCTGCTTTGTCAGATAAGAGTAAGAATATGCAATAGTGCTAACAGCTCTGGGCACCTCACTCACAGCAAGCAGACAGGGCAAATTACTTCCAGGGTCCCAATCTGTGCGAGTTAAAAAAAATAATCCATGTTTGTTTCTAGAGTACAAGGATTACATCTTCCCTTGTTGGACAGAAGCACAATCTCTTATTTCTGCCACTGGCAGCACTCGCACCAATGCCAGCATCGTCCTAGAGACAGAAGGACAGCCCTTGGTCATGCTCCGATATTCATGTAACGCAGCTCCTTGTTCAAAGGGGAAACTTAAGAAAAACCCCATGTTTATGCCACACAAAATAGGATCAGAATTGGCACCGCAGTACGTGGGGTGCGACTTTCCAGCCTAAATGTGGTCTTGAACTAGAGTTATGTAGAACAACCTGTCTGTACCAGAAAATGCAGACAGCTTCTTAAGGGTTACATTTCCTTTTTACATACTTCTACATCAAAACCATATTGCAGCATAGCCTGGGATTCAAACACATCCTACAAAAACAGGCAGCATAACTCTGATATTGAACTCCAGCCCAGTTTTAATTGACTGCCAGCTCTCAGCCACTTCCTACAGTTCCAGATAGCCAATACCAATGTTGTAATTTCTAAATGTGTGCTTCTCTCAGCTGGAGACCAAGTCTAAGGGTTTCAGCTTGCCTTTTGAAATATCAACATGATATCTTACGTCCCATACTGGACCCCTACCTTAGACACCTTTCTGAAGGGAGCAAAAAAAATTAAGAGGGGTGGAAGGCAGGCAGTCACTTATTAATAGGGTAATCCCTCAAGTATAAACAATCCAATGTTTTCATCATTCATTGACAAATAATTTACAGTGCTGCTGGTGAAATCCCTTAGAAACCTCTTCAGGCACTGGCAACAGAGTAGACTGATAAGGATTTTTAATTAATATCACTGTAATCATGCGTTCCATATACTTAGGATGGTATTTTCATGCTAGTAGTTAAATGGCTTTCGGTGCCTGCTACAGTTCCCCACAGCATGAGTCTACAAAACTTGGAGGCAGCAGTTCTTGGGCAAGAGAAGTTTGACAGGAGTTTAGGTGTGCCCTCTGTACGTCGCTACAGACAGGACTAACTGAGAGAGCACAATTTTTTTTGTCTTAGCTAGGTGTGTAGGAGCGACCCCGCTAACATTTCTAGGTTCACCATACTAGGCAGCACAGTGGGATGAGTCATTCGCAAAGTCAACTGGGGGCTCATGAGTCTTTCCCTTCTTCAAATGGTTACCCCTTGTTCCAAATGTCCCTGTTTTCCCAGTTCTGCTATCCCCTCCAAACACCTTCTGAGAACACACTTCAGAACCTTCCCAGGGGAACTGTCAATGACATCTTGCCGTTTGCTTTCAAATCAGAGCAGATTTTTAGGTGGAGGCCAGGGATTAAGGCAGCTACGCTGAGGTCTGGGGGGCTCTCAGTTTGCTAGCAGTAGTCCACAACAAAAAGCAACACTAGTTTTGTTGATTTACAGAATTGGTTGAAAGGTTTCAAAAGTGCAGTGAAAAACATAATGTCACTTCCTGAAGCAGACACAAAGATGCATTAAAACACATCCTCCAGCCAGCCAGAGAATGTGGTTTTAGTAGCACTGAGGAGGCTGCTTCTGTCACTCTGGGAAATGCACTTAAGTGAAAACTGAGTTCCAGTCCAGGCTCCCAGTGTAAGGGGAGGGGTAATTTAGTAATTATTTCTCTTGTTCATTATAGCATCTCGTGCCTGCAAAGCTTGCAGAATATTGGCAAGGTCCCAAAATATCCCCAGTGCTGATACAACATCACAGAGTGCAATGATGCATCACCACCTCCCCACACAGCGACGTGACATGAACATCACTGAAGAACAAGACAGTGACTTTATCACTGAGTAATTTAATTGACGACTTGAGCTCTAAATAGCCACTTCCCTTCACCTCCTCAGCTGCATCCCTCCTTCTGAAGATGTCACACACCCTAAACTAGCACTTACTGTTGCAATACTGATTGATGCTTCACGGCAGCAAGTAACAGGAAAGAGCTCTAGTGAAAGTTCATTAACTTTAAGCTAATGCATTTCAGGAGAAACAATGAACCCAATCACCAGGAGAGGGAGAACATCTTTGATTAACAGGAGACGATCTGTAAAATATCGGGAATGCCCAAAAGCCAGATGGAGCAAAGGGTGAAACAGAGGACGGTGGAGGAAGCGAGAAGAATGGAAGCGAATACAGTCTCTGAGCACAGGACTGGCAACACAAGAACTCCAAGATATAGGGTCCCTAGGTTTTTATTAGTCAAAGTAGGATCTCTGTCCAAATGGATGACTACGGTGTTATTTTATTCTTTTTCAGAAAAAAAAAAACCATGGAGAAGCTGAGAGGAGGACTGGATAAGAAACCATGTCAGCTTACGGCTTTTCCACATACCATGACTCAAATGGTCTTTGTTGATCAACAGCAGCTTCAAGATAACTCCAGCGATCAGGTTTCTGCTTAGATTGCAGAGAAGCTGTGGACCCACCTGGCAGTTACACCAAACTCCATGTGTTGGAGGCAGGCCAGAGGTTTCTCCATGAGCTGATACTGATGGAGCTTCTTGTGTATTTCTGCCTTTCTTACCCAGTCCCTTCTCCTTTCTACTCCGAAACGTCTTTCTCTACTCAAGCTTTGGACCCACCTTATCCCTTTGTGTGAATATTGTCTACATCCTGTGCTCAAACACTTGGTCAAAAGATTCCAGGGGTGTCAGGACAGAAACCAAACTCATGACCCTCTCTGTATTTCTTGATACCATCACACAACAGGACTAAGGTCTCTTAAAGTCTCCTGGAGTAGGAAGGTGGAGGCAAATTCCCACAGCACAACTCAGAATTGCACAGGCTTCTAGAATTCCTCCAAGTTTCTCCATTTCTCAAAACAGAGTAGGGATGTGGAACATGTCGGTGCTTGAAGCTTAGAACTACCACTTGGTTAATTATACAGCTGATTAAAAAAAAGGAAAATAAATAGAAAGTCCTACTGCCACAACGTGGCAGGAGCTAGAAATGATGAGAAGCAAGGTCCTCTGGCTTCATGTGTGGCATTTACAATATGGAAAACTCAATGCCACACATGAAGTACAGTAAAAGTAACAGAAACAACAAAGTAGCTCTTGGTTTCCTTATTTAAACACTTCAACTACAGCTGGGAGCTCCCCTTCTGCAAAAGCAACTCAGTCAGCACAAGCCTCTGAACTTTTTTCACCCAAGTTGCCTTGTAGAAAAAAAAAATAATACAGTTTCTTGCTTATCAGAGACTGAATTTTTAAAAGTATGTGGGTATATTTAGTGAGGTTGCTGAATTACGGAAACCAGAGCTATACCCGGCTGATACTCCATAAAAAAATAAAAGCCTTTTGTGCATTTTGATTGGGATGACTGCTAAAAATACTCCCATGCAGCTGTTTAATTTGCTGTAGCTCAAATGCTAGTTTTACACTTTTAATTGCTACTATACAAAATTCTTTGATTGCATTTGATGAAATTAAGATTTTCAGTGTTTAGTGATTAAACCTGGGGAAAAAAATAATGTAACCACATGCTAGTTAAAATGTAAATTGTCTGTGCTGGGAAACCTAGGTAAATCTTTTCAGACAGTTGTCATGTACCTACTTAACACCTAGCTTGATAAAATTCTCAAAAGCTGTTCATTCTACAGTCTCCTAAGGGTGAGATCCCAGATTGCCCTGTGGTCACACAGCTTTTGCACTTATTTCTGAGGATAAAATACGTCTCTGCAACAGCAAATGTCACATTCCCGAAGGCCCGAGACAGGCGGGTTTAGACACACATCATTTTGTGGGGGCAGCTTTTACACGCGGTCCCTCGGGCGTGCAAACATTGGGCTTCACATGGACAAACCCAGACACTGGGAGTGTGCAAATACACATGTGTATAAATAAGGGAGATGTTTACAAGGGCACACAGAGCTTAGTGGTTGAGGTGTTTTGTGGTGAGCACAGAGACAGGGGTTTCTGAGTTCTGGTGCCGAAAGCCACCCACAATCTACCCCCCCTTCTGTGTGGTGGTGTACCTTGGCCACGTTACTGCCACAGCCTGCTGGGAGAGAGCCGAGTTCCCACCACCCAGCAGCTCAGCCCCACACGCACCGTCACTGTTCAACCCCTTTTCCCTTCTCTGTCTAAATTTCAAAGTGCTCCAGGTCGTTTAGTCTTACTGTAAAGCGGCCATAAGGACCGTGCCCTTCATCCGACGAATTTCCTCCATCTGGGATGGGCGACTGCTGGGTCAACACCTGGGATAATGAGGCTGATGTTCAGATTATCCTCTGGAAACTCAAGTCTATCGCCTCAGACAGCCTCACTCAAGCACAACTCTGGCAAACAAAATTTGTGTATGTTGTTCTTTTAAACAAGAGCAAGTCATAGGAAAGGGAAAGTTGAAGTGCCACGTAAAATGGGTGTTACTAGAAGCGCGTACTGCAGGAGCACTTGTTCTCACCAACTTTAAAAAGAAATCCAGCCAGGACTACAGCATGCTGATAACTATTGCAGAATCTGGGCCTTCCTGGAACTGCACCAGAAATACTGGACTTTGCTGCTAAATAAGAATCGTCCACCTCCTTCCCAAGCTGCACGGGGACACCAGGGGTTTATCAGAAGCCCCTGCTCCCATGCACGTATTCAGCAGGCTGTACCAAATTCAGACACACCAGGTTTTTTCTTACCCTGTTACATTTTTACCTAGTAATTATATCACAAAGGCACGCAGGCAAAGGACAAGAACACAAAGCACACTCTCTTTCCATTTTCATCCTCCCTCCCTGCCGAAAATGCCAGGGATTGAGATGATCTCTCCAATTCATTCTTAGAGTACTAAATTCTACCTTCATTTTGCAACCCAGTATACTTTGCACCTTCAAATTTTAAATTAACTTAAATATTTAAGTTAGGCACGCTTGATTACGGCTCCTGAATACTATGAGCTTTGTTCTAGTGTAATGAGCTCTTGTTGTTCGTATATACAGTAATACTGTAAATACTGTAAAAGCTTTATATACTCAATTCTTATAGTGTCCCAAATGAAAGCCCTATGAAATTCCACCTTCATGGCAGTTGTGCACCTCCTGCAGATTACAGTAAAAGTGGCATGTGCTTGGATGCATCTCGGGGTTTGGGGGTTGGTGGGGTTTTTTTGTTGTGTTGTTTGTTTTTTTTTTTAATTTTATATATATATATATATATTAGGATGGGCAACACAAATGGCACAGATGTCATTTCAGAGAAATCTAATGCTCCCTTTGCATTGCTTTCCCCACTGGAGAGCACATAGGACAATCTTGACCTGCCTCATTTCTGAGTGTGTAGCCACAGCTAGAATATTTTTAGGAAATCACACCAGAAATATTTCCTGTAGATGCTAACAGAAATAGCACCCGCATTAGGGAGTACAGACGTGGATTTTGCTACCTCCTCTGGCGCTGAGATGTATTTAGGTCCTTAAAGGCTCATCATGACCTTCGTCAGTCCACTCCTATCCTGCTAAACAGATGGTTGCAGAAGTTAAACAAATGTCATTAAGAAAGCTGTGATCTTCCCTCAGTCATCTTAGGCATTTGCTAAATCTGCCCTTTTCCGTGGTGTTTTCTGTGATCATCACAGTGCCTGCAGCTCCAGCAGAGGTACTAACAACAGGAGCACTTGTTTATACAAGCCACGAAGAACTGTCTACATTTGAGTACTGCTCTCTTTTGATCTCACACACACTTACAGTTTTACCTACTGAGTCCATCTTTTTCACTACAGCCACTTTTCCCATCCTTTCCAGAAATCTCAACTCATCAACATTAAGCACTAATTTCTTCTGATAGACTGATTTTTTTTTTCTGCTGCCAATGAATACAGAAAAAAAATCATGTTTCTAGTTTCATGTTTATAGTTAAATAATTAAGATTGTATTAATGGCCTGGGCTTGTTTTAATGACATTTTTTATACAAAGCCAAAATAATAAACTAGAAAGATCCTCTTTTTTTATACAAAAGTCAGAAAACAAGCTGAATTGCAAAGTGAACACTGTGGAGCCCAGGAAGAGAAGCTACAGGCCTTTTTCTCGTTTATTGATTTTTACCAGAAAAAAAGATTAAGAACAATTTCAATCTTTTCTCCTGCTCTTGGCATTAAAGATGGAGCCCTATTCACACTATAGCGAGCAGCAAACCCCATCCACTCCGAGGCATGACTCATGTTTTTTTCTTTTGAAGTCCCAGCCCAAAAGCAGCGTGCGTGGTAGAAGGCACGGGTTCCAATGCCAATGCCATTTTTCATGCTGTCACAACACATCTTGTGCCAACTAATCCGCCAGCCAAGAGTGGCACCCACCAGCTGCAAAGGACGCTCGTCACCTCCATTCCCAGCTGGTGGGAAAGTGCCATGTTGGGAAAAGTTTGGACACACGGAGAAATGCTGTTTCTAATAAGTTATTTGCAAAACAAAAAAAAAAAGGCAAACAAAAAAACAAACCCTTGTGACAACATTATAAAAGAGAATGTAACAGTGTCATAGAGTCTTTCAGAAACAATTCATTAAACTACTTTAAATACTCTTATGCAAGCTCTGGCACGAAAATATTGCAATGTCTGTATAACCAAAGCAAAAGGCGATGAAAGATCCTGTACAACCTCAACCCCCCTCCCTATCCCTCCCCCAAATACTGAAGTTGCCAGGGTTTCGCAGATGTTTTGAGATCATAACGCAGGGTCAGAGGAGAACTGGTAAGGTCAGCTGGAAAAGGGGGAATGTAAACACTTTTTTTGGACCTTCATGAATGGGACTCTTGGAATAGGAGCTTTGGGCTGAAGGAAAACTGAGATAATCTGACTCCATTGCTCTCCTGCACTGTATGTCTGGCTCGGGATTCACAGCATCTTCTACATGACTCAAAGTTATTTCACCTGCTGCTTTTGTGAGTGCCACTGCAGAAAAGGCAAGAGTAAAGGGATATAGATTCTAACCTGGCAAGAATAATTTTACATTAAGGAATAATAAAAAGAAAAGGTACTCAGGAGCTTTTAAGCAAACCAACATCTAATGATTTTTTTTTCCCCATTTCATCATAAGAGAGCAGCACACTCTGCTGGCTGTTCCCTTGCAGTTTTCTAGATAAATCCCTACGCATTACTCTAACTCAGCACCTTCAGATGTTCCACTGGTACAAGCAGGGTCAATACAGTCCAGTGGGGAAAAAAGAAACCTGAAGGATGCGGATGGCAAGCCCTGCTTCTGCCACCGGGGCACGATACTCAAGGCAAACGACTTGACTTGCAGCACTGCAGTTCCCGTGTTAAAAGAAGACACCGACCATGGCAAAGCACACTGACACTCACAGTTTAAAGCCACAGGCAGAGAGCATTGCTACTGCCCTTACTGTATTAACAACGAAAATACAACGGTAGCCGGTTTAAATTTCATCTTTCATACCAGCCCAGTCATTCAAGATCCTTCCACATTTTAGCACAGCAGTGTCACAGGAGAATGCATGTCTGTATACTTATCAAGATGTTTGTGGTTAAACTTTTTCTGCTCTTTAACTTTGTGTCTCTGTGCAAATACACGACTTTGCCTGGAAAGTATATAACTGATGAAACTGAAGACTGCTATTTTGCTGATTTTGCATGGAGTACATTACAAAGAGATGTCATTCACCCTGATGAAAAGTCCATCTCAAAGGCATATGCCCTACATGCCAAGTTGTGTGTTAGACCACAAGAAACAGTTAAACTGGTGCCCCAGTGTTGTGTGAGGTTTCTGCTGTTAGCACCCAGTGCACAGAATCCAGTTTCACGTCATTGATTGGTTTAACGTGTTTTCTCTTTCAAAATATACCGATTCGGTGCATTCCAAAAATGTTACTGTTAAAAAAACAACTTGCCTACTTAAACATCCCTGAATGTCATATACAGGGAACTCTTCTTTCAGGCTAAAAATATAGTAACCTATTTAAAAAGAAAAAAGAATCCCATCTCCTGAAGTAAGACACTGGTTTCACAAACAACTATCAGGAGTCGTCAGTGCACGGCAATTGTTTGAAACAAATCTTGGCTTTTTTCTCATTTTATGCAACTATTTGTAGTATCTCGCTACTACAGACATCTTTGTTTCCTTATCCCAGCTCTACACTAACCTCTGTAGCTCGACAGAACACTTCTTCATTCCCCAGCTATGGCTTTGCATATCTACAGCCTGCTTCTAACAGTATTAAAAGAAACTTCCTAATGAGAGACAAAGAATTGAGAAGGAAAAAAGAAAAAAGGTAGCAAAAAACCAGCTCTTACAAATACTTTTGTTCGTATCTACATGGAAACATTTTTATGAATAACCGACCTCTTTAGCATAGATTCACTTGGCATGAATTTGCCTTTTTTGCTTGCAGGTAAAGAAATATAACCAAACTCTTACAGAGTCTATGAAAGAGACAACATGATTGCAAGAGACTTCCAGGCTTTTATTCTACAGAGAAAGAGACAATTCCCTGGGGTCACCGAAAGTCAAACTGGCTCTTATGTGCAGCTGTAATTTTTAGTTTATGTGAAAACAAGTCAATACTGTCTCCACAAAACTCTGACTCTTTATAATAGCACTAAACTGAACTCCTCTTTAGCAACAGAATTTCAAGTTTATTTTTCTATGTTCACAAGAGATTACACTCAAGCAATCACACCTATGAAGAGAGTACCCAGCTCGTTCATCCAGAAAACTGGGCAAGAGCTGGTTCCATGGAGCTACTTCCCTGCATACAAAAGAAGAGATGATTGGGTACAGTATCACAGGAAAACAGGTAAGAGAGTTTTCGGAGAACGGCATCTCTGGGGCAGCTGGCACATTTCACATACTTCTGTCTCACAGCTAAGGAGGGGTGAAATTTACCCCTGTCAGAGGAGCTAAATCCTTTTGATATTATAATTCAACCAGTCAGACTTCAGTTCCTTCATCCTTAGGGCTCGATTCAAAAGCTTTTGAAGTCAACAGGAAGACTTCCCCTGGCTGCAGTAACGTTGGCTCAGATCCTGGCCCACGCTCCGATACCTTTCGCTCGCTCTTCCCTCCTTCCCAAGCCGTGGAACCGGTGTGCCTTGGAGTGTTCCGTGCCTTGGAGGAGCCTCAGGGCTGCTCTAAATTACTTCAGCTAATATTATCTCCCAAAGAACTGACTGGGGAGGGGGACACGATCTATTGTACCTTCTTCTCTGGTGTATCTCCATAATGGGCTCAGAAGAATGGTTGGCTTGAGACAGCTAAGATTTTTAGTGTGCCAAAGGAATTCATATCCAGAAACTAATTCAGCTGTTTTTATTTTACAGGCAGAAAATAAGGCCAGGGACTGGCTGGAAACAACTACAATTCATCTCAGAAAACGACTTTCTCCCAGCCCTGCAATTCCTTCCCAGCAAAGGGGACCTACTCAGAGCTGGGCTCTCGGATGCCTTCCCTGCAGGGGGGTGTGCGTGGCATAAGGCTCTCCACATCCCAATGGCACCAATTAACAGAACAGACATTTATAAATATAATAGTAAGGGTCAGATGCACAAGGACTCTCCCTTTTTTATGGCAATTACAATCAGTCTAAATTTACCAAGGTAGAATTCACAGTGCCCATTACACGTGTTTTAAGTGTCTCTAAATCTGGCCGAGTCCTAGCAGGATGCCATCCAGAACCCCGGGCTCCTCTCGGAGAGGTGCTGCCTCTGACTTTTTTCTTCTATAATCTGCATCTCCATGGTACTCCAGCAGCCATGCATTATTCAGTAGAGCATTGAGTAGCGTGAGTGACATCTTTGGGTCCTTTCTCCCTTCTTATTCTCACCAGAAAGAATTACATTTCATTGTTCTCAGGCCCAATGTAACGGTCAGATGGTACGGACTGTTGGCAGAGCCACTGGCTGGAAAACACCTCTCCCATGTCAAGTACCTGTGTCAAAGCCATTTGACCACATAAGTATTTCCTGAAATCCCACTGCATCTAACCATTACTGAAATTAAGGTACATCCCATAGGTCTAAATGAGCAACACAAAGGAGCTGACTGCTGAACTCCATAAAAATGCAGTCAATGCTGTTATGGTTGAGGAAAACCAGGATAAAATAGTACAGAAGGTTTATAAAGAATAGGGATGACATCATAAAGATCAAATGTGGTCAGTTTGTACATCTAGAGAAAAATTAGCTTCACTAGTTTATTGATATCTTTTTCATTCCCAGAAGAAGAGGGTGACTTTCTGGTAAAATAAGATGTGCAGAGCAGTTGAAAGGAACATTTTGCATTTAGTTCAGTACTGCAGAGAATGCCATGAGCAAAACCATCACTCTCCAAAGGAGAACCAAGAGAGTATAACACAGAGCATCAAGCTATAAGGTTATACAAACACCTAAGCAGTTGTCTTTTTTTTTCTTTTTTGCTAGATCCTGCTCACTAATTTCCTTCTTTTCTTCTTTCTCATAGTGCAAGAATAATTTTGCACGTGGCCATTTTATTTACGTGCCTCCTTTAGGACAGTGTGACAATGCACCAACCTGTCTGCAGGCTTATACCTTTTCTATTCTAATTACTGCATTGCCTGAAGCACACAAAAACCAGAAGCTATGTGTACTCTGCACTGGTTGGTCCTTCTACCTTTTCTTTACCAAATCTGTTCAAATAACTCTTTGTGTACTCACACAGTGAAATTCTGCAATACACACAGCCACAAAATTCCCCTTTAGGACTTTAAAAAACACGCCAATGTAGAGAAGATATCTAATTATTACATCAGCTCATCACCAAACACGCACAAACATACTCTTCTAAAATAGATTCAGAATTACGCGTTAATAACTGTCTAAAATGCATGGAGTTTTTTCTGTCCTATGACCTAATATTTATTGAAAGCTTGATGAAACATGATTAAAAGAGAAACGGTGCTGCAACCTGCAATTGTATGAAATAGGAAGCAATCGGGGGGTGTCTGGCATCACTCACATCGTCTAAATGGAGAAGAAAACGTTGACCACTGGAAATTGCTTACTAAGCAAACAGCCAGCTGCATGGATATGTTCCTTCTCCTTCCCAAAGCATCTTCTGAATCCTTTGTGGAGCCTGCCAGACAGCGTGTGATACGTGTCAGTGGGCCAACAACTGGTGCTCTCCTCTCCACAGTTGCTGCCTCTCGATGCAGGGGGAGTCTGCCCCTGCCTAAATGTAGCCTGGTTTAAGCAAACCATTTGGGCTCTCCGTGCTGTCAACAGGTTGAAAGAGGTGTCTCCTGAAGGCAGCTCATCCCACCTTCAATTCTTACATTACCTCTTTCCAGAGACAGCCCTGACTTTACAGGCAACCCCAGCAACTAACATAAAGAAGGCGCTTCACAGTGAGCAGGGTAAGAGATGCTGAGTTCAGGAATCAGGCTAGGGGGCTTCAAAAGGGCTGGCTCAAAGGGTGGTGAGCACGGCATTCCATGAAGTCCTCATCAGAAGCATCCAGCAGAAGGTTAGGAGAAGTACTTTTGCCTACCTAACCAGTGACCTGGTGAACACTCCCTGCTAGGCATCATCATGCTTCTTGTCTCTTCATGAGTTGTCATCTCTTAAAATCATATAATTGTCTAGATTGGAAGCGACCTTTTAGAGCATCTAGTCCAACCATCAACCCATCTCTGGTGTAAAACCATCACTAAACCATATCACTAAGCTCTATGTCAACCCGTCTTTTAAATCCCTCCAGGGATGGTGCTTCCACCACTTCCCCTGGGCAGCCCATTCCAAAGCTTAATAACACTTTCAGGGTAAAATTTTTTTCCTAATCTCCAATCTGAACCTCCCCTGGCACAACTTNNATCACCTGGGACTTGGGAGAAGAGACCGACCCCCCCCCCTGGCTACCCCCTCCTTTCAGGGAGTTGGAGAGAGAGAGAAGGTCTCCCCTCAGCCTCCTTTTCTCCAGGCTGAACACCCCCAGCTCCCTCAGCCTCTCCTCATGAGACTTGTTCTCCAGACCCCTCAACAGCTTCTAGCTACTTGTATCTGTGTGGATTTGATCCATGGGTGAATATGAGAAAAGCTCCTAAGCTTTGGAGCTGGCAGCGAGGGCACATTTCGGGTACCACTGTCTCTGTCAGACAGAGCTGCTCCACTGAAATCCCTATCACACAGTGTGGGAACAAGGGAATAGTCCTTGCAACTGAACAGCAGCAAACTCAAACTTGAAAGGAGGAAATACTCTTTTTTTTTCCCCCCAAATAAGGTGTAATTGGACCTTGGAGCTCATTATGGCAGGATGTTGCTGGGGTTCTGGTCTTACGAGAGCGTAGGCATGGACTGAAACAGTAGTAATAGCCAGGGTTGTAATAGTTAATGCTAAAAGGAAGAGCATGGGAACAAAAATGAAACCTTATGCTTCAGGATTTAAAGCAATCTCAATTTACTAAGAGAGATCTTTCTGAGTGTGATGAAAAGAGGGAGGAATTATCCACCTCTGCCTGCTCCGAGTTGCTGAAACCTTCCTCTGAAATACCTCGTTCTGGATGTTGTTGAAAATAAAAGTACTGGACTGAATGGATCTCAGCCTTGATAGAAACTGGCATTTATGTCACCAAATATCTCCTGAATATCGGCCTGTTGATTGTGTGCTACAATAAGACATTACTGTCTGCGAGGCGTGTTTCTTTAAGGGCAGGATGTTCAGATGGGTTCATTAACTATTTGCTTATTTATTTTCTTTAGTGTCAGAGACGCCTTCGCAAGCCACGTGTATATTCATTTCACATAAAGTGTAATTAGACTTTGGAGCTCGTTATCACACGATCTCTCCTGGGTATGCACCTACAAGAAAAGGCATTTTTATCTGTCTCTGAGGGCCACAGAGATCAGTGGGCACAGATATTCCTCTGGGAAAAGGGCAGGATGGCAGCAGCACCCAGGGACACGGGCAGAGAGGGCACACACAGCCCCAGGGAAGCTGCTCAGGACAAGAGGGGAGGGTCGTACCTACCCTACAGGGCAGGAGGTACCAGCCATGGTAAAATAAGATGGGTTATTGTTAGCACGAGGTGAGAAAATTCCCCCTCGTCAATTAATAGGAGGCCTGGAACACAGAACATGCTGACTTACGTGTTCGGCCCGGGAAATAATTGGAAATATTTTCTTATTGAAAAGGAGACAAGTGGATTTAAAACACAGCATGTTTTCAGATGACTAAGTTTCCTCCGCATGGGAGAAGAGGTATAAATATTGCATTTGAAAAACGTCATGTTGATAAAACAAGCTACAGTTTCACCAATATAAAATAGGAATGTAAACAACATGTCTGTCAGCCGTGGCCGTAACATACTGCTTAGCACTGCTAACTTATAATACGCGCCTATTATTGTTAGTTCTCTTAATGAAAGAAAGTAAAGACACTGCATAAATTCTTGAACACGTTTCACTTTTCCAGCTGCCTTGTGCTGTAGAACATCATGCTAACAAGAAGTGATGCTAACAAGAAGCTAAAACCAGTGTAGCAAATGGGGCATTTAAATATATATAAACATACAGACATTCATATATAAATAGAAACTGGCTATTTTGGGGAAATGAATGGATCCCTAGACAGACATATTTCAGTTTAATATTACCTATATTTTCCTACATGGTAACCATTACAGTCCTGCTTAATCAGGAGGAAAAAAAAAAAAAAAAAGAAAAAAAGAGAAAAGAAGGGTATGCTCAGTGCTAAAATGGAAAGTCAATATTCAGCTATCAACTCTTTTAGGTTCAATACCAAATTTTGTCTGTCAAGCACAGGGAGCAAAAGGAATATGAATTTTGACAATCTTCCTCAGTCACTGTAGACTGAGACGTGACACCTCAGCCTGCAAGTGCAAGGTGTGTGCTCGTGTTCACGCCGTTTCCACCCAGGCTGCCACCACGCAACGGCCCCGGCAGTGGGGGTCAGGAACCCCACCTCTCTCTGTTTGAACCTTATAAAAAAGCACATTTTCATTCCATCTCCAAATCCACTGTACTCGCGCTGTCTCAAAGAGATTATTTTTGCTCCTTCCCGCACCAAACCCCCTGGTTTCCGCTGTGATTTTCAGTCTCCCCTCAAGTTCAAAGCATCTACCTCGTGATTTCCCAGGCACTGCCCCTCGGTGTTACAGCAGGGTGACATCCTCTCTCTGGCCACCGCCTCAGAAAAACGGTATTCCCTTTGCACTTCACGCTCACCACCGACTCCAAAGACACGTGCAAGAACTACACTGCACTCCTCCTTTGGAAACAGAAAGAAACCCCTCCATTCCATCCGAGGGGGCTGCATAAAACAAGTCGAGATGTTAAATACCTAATGATGATTGCTAAGAAGTCCGCGGGACTGGGTATCTGATTAAACAGAGAGGGGAAAATGACCCTTTGAACTTCTAACCTACTGGGGGTGGTTTCTCCTGCAATAACACCCTGTTTAAACCCCATGGCTACAGCACATCTGCGGTTCACTGCCTGTAATTACAGCTTTAATACTGTAACTGTAGCAAACAAGTCCCATGGTGTATTAGACTAAACACACGAGTCATTTTGTCCTCTTGACTACAGCCTCTCTAATGGCATCTCAGGCTCCAGCACATAAAAGTCTGCTCTTGGCCAACGCGCTCCCCAGCAGTTAAAGTTGGCCTGAGCTGGTTCCAGGGGAACACCGTTCCAGCCCAACCGGGCATTGGACAATTACTTGAGAATATCATTTAGGCTTGAAACTGATATTTATCTAGTGATTGAAATCAGTTGGGAGCTCAGGAACCGTGGTGTCAGCATTCTGTCTTTCCTGAAGCCTTCGGCACTGTTGGTTTGGCTTGTTCCTACACCGGGCGCTTAGAGCTGGGCTGACGTGGCAGCTGGAGCAGCAGCACAACCCGCCTGTTTGTGTTTATTGTCATACTTCATTCTTTATCCTGCTCCCCCCTCCTGAACAAAAACCAACAACCAACCCAGCACAACCCATATCAGGAGAACTGAGCTCACTTTGACAGTCCTTACCCCTCTTTTGCACCAGTCTGCCCGTGCTCCCCCCTGGCCGAGCATCATGGGCAGGAGTCCAGCCCAGTGCTGGAGAATCGCTTGGAACATCTCCTGTCCAATGTGTTCCAGCTCCAGAGGAGCAGCCTCCTCTCCACAGCTCCTTCACTAGAAATTGGTGTCTACTTAGGGTGAGTGAGGGACCCGTTGGAACTCTTTAAATGTGATGTTTCCCTCTGCCTTGAGCAGATGTCCCAGCTTTATCTCCTCCAGCTGTGCGCCTGCATCCATGTGGACCTCTGACATCCTCCCTCTAGCGAGAGGTTTCATCTCTCCAGCCCTGTCCAAAAGACCAACCTTTGAACAGCGTGAGTCTTCTTTAAATCCGGCACTAAAAGGAGTCACTAGCAGTCATTAGACTCCACCTGAATCACAGAATGATACGGGGCTGGAAGGGATCTCTGGAGATCATCCAGTCCAACCCCCTGCCAGAGCGGGTCCATCCAGAGCAGGTCCCACAGGAACTTGTCCAGGCAGGTTTTGAATGTCTCCAGAAAAGGAGACATCTCTCTGGGCAGCATCTTCAAGTGCTCTACCACTCTCACAGGAAAGAAGTTCCTCCTCATGTTTAGGTGGAATTTCTTATACTCAAATTTGTGCCCATTTTATCTCATCCTGTCACTGGGCACCACTGAGAAAAGACCAGCCCTGTCCTCCTGACACCCTCCTTTTAAGTATTTATAAGCACTGATCAGATCCCCCCTCAGCCTTCTCTTCTCCAGACTAAAAAGACCCAAGTCCCTCAGCCCTTTCCTCATAAGGGAGATGCTCCAGGCCCTTAATCATCTTTGTGGCCCTTTGTTGTACCCTCTCCAGCAGATCCCTGTCCTTCCTGAACTGGGGATCCCAGAACTGGACATAGTGCTCCTGATGGGGCCTCACCAGAGCAGAGTAGAGGGGCAGGATGACCTCCCTCAACCTGCTGGCCACGCTCTTCTTGATGCACCCCAAGATGACATTGGCCTTCTTGGCCACAAGGTGACCCCTGCAGCAGGACAGGTTGGGGGCTGACCTGCTGGAGAGCAGATCTGAGGAAAAAGACCTGGGAGTTCTTGTGGACAACAGGATGCCCATGAGCCAGCAATGGGCCCTTGTGACCCTCAGAGTAGGAGCCATTTTTTTTTTCCAAGGAGGACTTTTTCTTTCCTTCAGTGAAATACAGATTTTCCAGTTTTCTGACTGTATCACTTGGTCAGCAAAACCCTGCAGTCCTGTTAATGCTCCTGCCTCCCACAGCTGGGCATTTCTTTACTGACTTTGTACCTTTCTTTTTGGCATCTTCTTTCAAACACATTATTCTATATATTCTCTATATCTTTGCTCCTACACACCAAGTTTATCCAAACACCGAGTGGCTCTGAATACAAACGAGATACTTCTCCTGTGGGGTGGAGATAGGTGCTCGTTGTTGAATCAAAGCCATTCCTTTGCTTCCCCACTGTAGGGAAAACGGCCAATTTTATAAATACCCAGCAGCAGCTTAGAGCACTAACTAGAGCCTGACGGGAGCTGCTGCCATTAGCCACGGGTACTGATGGCCTCCTACCACCACTACCAGCCAAAATAGTCACAGTCGTCTCCCTAAAATATTGGAAGAGCACTTGGCACCCAGTTTGGCCAAGGAAAGGAGACTGCACATGAATATTTTGGCTCCCACTACATCCTCAGAATAATGTAGGTTAAAAATTTAAAAATAATATATTGCCCCTCATAATAATAGTAATACTTTGCAGGGTTGTAAGTACCTTTCAACCTCGGTTATCAAAACACTTTGCAAAGGCAGTTAAGTAAGTATCATTATATCTATCCTACTCAGAGGTGACAATGACTTTGTGTCACTTATAACTGCAGAACAACCCAAGTCGTATCCATTATTCAGCTTCCCAAAATAACCTGCCATTCTGTAAGCAACTCTAACAGGGAAATGAAGTTACAAATGGGGCACCGGGATGCTTCATCCACTGGTGAATTCAACAGCTTGTTCTCCTCACGGGGAGAGTTGCCATCACGTTGCACTCAGGCTGCAAGTAACATCTCCACGGCATCTCGCACCCTGAAGGATCCATCCCAAGGTGCTGGACAGACTCCCTGCAGCACCAGCTGAGCACTGCCACATGGCAGCATAACACAGCCACCCCTGGGAAGGAATGCACGTAGCACACTGAAGCAGAAAATTAAAGAGAAAGAAAAAAAAAATAAAGAGACCCCATACAAACATTAGCCTTTTTAAAGGAAAGCTGAAAAAGAGTGTAAATTTTCCTTAGTGTAGAAATATAGCAGAGCCCTTTTTGGGAGGCGACGTGAAAGTCACGGTGAGACAAGCTGAAAAACTCCGCGGGGTTTCCTAAATAAACACAAAAGCCAGGGCCCCAGCAGGTGGCCAAGTTTGATATTCAAATCATTAACATTTTACATGTGGAGTTTTCATTAGGACAAGGTTACGGCATGATGGACAATCTGTATATATTTGCAGATGTGGCGTGCAGGGAAGTCAGACCTGGGCAAGGAGCATAATTCACAGCAATCTCTCGGCCCGAGAATAGCTGAAGGCAATGTCCAATCAAAGTACTGTCAGTGCAGCGCTCGGCGAATAAATGAGTTGCTTTGACAGGAAATTCCAACAGCAATTTTAATTCTGATCAGGCTTCAGGAAGTGGAAAGAATAAAAACACATCAATTATAGTGACAGGAAGTTTTAAATCACATGGCAAGCAGCTGCTGCCAAAGGACACGTCTCTGCCAGCTTTGTTAAGGAGTATGGTATTTTGGTGCGACCAAAATCTTACACCAAAATTTTACAGGCTGACATCAGTCCCTAATTGTACGTTATCCCACTGCAAGGGTAAAGCAAATGACACGGTGCAGACAGCACACCATCATTACAACAAATCAGAGAGACCACTCTTTTTTTTTTTTTTCTTTTTAAAATCCTGACCCAAAATGAGCATATTTATAACAACTCCAGAACACACCACTGAGTAAGGACATGAAACCCTTGCACATCTACCTCAATAAAGCAGGAGATCCCAGCAGCAAGGCAAAGAGACCAGCATTTCCTGAGTCAGCCTTAGGCTGCAGAACGACCAGCACTTTAATCATTTTACATAAATTGCCCTTTCTCATTAATCCATGTTGTAAATGGTGACCACTGAGATGAATCGGCGGCGATAGCTGTTTGATAGCAAGCTCTTACTGTATGGTGGAGACTCGGAGTCTACCAAAGAGCTTCCCTCAGTTATGGGGTTAAGGTGTTTTTCCATGTTCTCAGCACCACGTCTAAGAGGAATTGATTCTGGGCTTGATTTCTTATGGCAGAACCTAATTAAGCCGGCCTGGGAATGGGATGGTGGGGCTGGGGTGGGCAGGGGGAGGAGATCTTGGGCAAAGCTGCTGACTTTCCCCCTGTGGCATTATGGCTCCAATGGCTATCACTTTGGGGCAAATCACTCACACAGATGCAAATTGTTCTGGCATCACTTCCAGGTGCACCCAAGCTGGTTTATACAGCACCGGGGCTGGAGAAGGGCGTTAAAGTTAACATAGATGTAATTTATGGGCTAACACAGCTGGCTGTAAGGCAGCCCAGCCACACAGGGCATTTAGATCTCTAGAGCAAGACCTTGCTCTCACTTTTGTCAGTGGAGACTTTGTAAATTGGC
Organism: Scolopax mira; assembly: GCA_004320125.1. Taxonomy (NCBI): domain Eukaryota; kingdom Metazoa; phylum Chordata; class Aves; order Charadriiformes; family Scolopacidae; genus Scolopax; species Scolopax mira. The sequence continues at coordinate 26,929 of BJBW01006669.1, forward strand.
TGCCGTGAGCATTTCTGCCCTGGAGTCCAAGAAGGGAATGGCTACCACCAGCTACTTGCCACGTGCCTACAGGAGGTCAGTCGGATGTGGCACGTGCCATTCCATGGGAAGTGACTGAAGAAGTGTTTCGAACTGCCAAACAGTGATTCACTCGTGTCCTACAAGGATAATTGATTTCTACCCACTACAACTGAATTACATCCTCTGCTACATGGTTCCTGGCCTGAGCAGCTCCCGCTCCCCTTCACCGAGTGACCGAGAGCGACAAAGGGCTCAGAGCTGAAGACCTTGTTTTTTCAGATGGGGGGGTAAGTACAGGAGAGGAAAATTTGCCCTCAGACAAGGAGGTGCTCGTGAGTTTTGCTAATCGCACAGACAGGATACTATTCTCTAAACCACAGCAAAAAAATACTCAACCAAAACTGACAGAAATACTCACGCAGATTTAGCAAAGGTCACTGAGAAGTGCATCACTTTGACAATACTGGCAAGTTTTATATAAAGTTTTGCTTTTCAAAGAGAATATTTTTCAATAAAAAGAATACTAGAGGAAAGATTTAAAGTAATTCTGCATAAAAATTTTCATCATGCCTTTGGAGACAAGTGTGAATATTGGATTCCAAAACAAAGAAAAAAAACCTGTCAAGATAAGACATGATACATCTTTTTATTTCATTTTAACTCCTGCTTAAACAGTAAATGAAGCTAAAACATAAAAGTGCTCATAGTTTCCTGCATAATTATCCACATTCAAATCTCTCCTGAGGAGAGATTCTGTGGGCTTTGATCCAGGGATTTCCAAGCATTTAAGGAAGATATAGGAGCCAAATCTCACATTTCTTATGAAGAAAATATGGTATAATTTCCTTATGCTTTTAAGGACATTCCACACAGGGACAACCTGGCTAGAAGCCAGAGATGAAGAAAAACACAGGCATATTTCTTAAATGTCTATTATTTTTAAAAGTCTGTTATTTCTATTATTTTTTTTTAATCTTTATATAATATTCTCTTTATATTCTGATAGATTCAGCAATTCAAATCCAAGAATACTGAAAGGATATCTATAGCATATCTTACTAACTACCCATATTTGTCACCAAAATTACCCTCTTTCACCCTAAAGTGACACATCAGTCTATGTACATGCAGATGTATATCTTTTCCAATCATAGTGTAATATTTCAACTGCAAAGCTATTAAATAATGCATTAAAAAAATCACTCAAGTCTCATCACAGGCTGCGGTCCTGCAGTGACAGTAAGCCTCAGAGAGAGTAAGAAACTTATCTTTAAAGAGCAGGGCTGAGTCCTGAGACATCTTTAAAGTAAGCAAGGAAAAAGAAAAGGGCATTTGTATCTACAGACGAGTATGTAAATTACCTCCTAGTGACTGCCCCAGCATTAAATCACTTCACTAAGTCTCTAAAATGGGCGAAAGAGGGAGTGAGCACAGATTTCCTGTTCCTGTTTCCCACTATTGTCCTGCCAACAGTTACTATGAACACAGGAGCTCAGATTTGCTTCAAAAATCCAGCATTGGCCCAAATCATCCTGAAGGTTGCCACATGGAAGTTTACCTTGAAGGACGAGTGTCCCCTGTGGCTCATCCTTGGATGTGTACCTTGGCTGCACTTGCTGCCTACCGCAATGTTCTCAGTAGCACCATTTCCTGCAACGCCCTTGTTTTGCACGAGGGCTGTGGTGGGCTGCCATGGGCTTCATCCTTCAGGGGAACCCGTAAAAGTTCCCCTTTATCAAGCTAAGCTCATTCATAAATCCTCAGCACTACTGTGGCAGCTTCACGTGCCAATAAAAGCTGCTATAAATCACACTCCCATGATCTTCCTCCTCTGTTAATTAGCAAAGTATCTTCAAACCACAGAAATAAATCTTTGGTTCCAGTGGTTTTACTTCTCTCCTGTTTGATTTCTTCTCTCTCTGCCCTTAACAGCAGGACTACAACCAACACTTGGGCTCCAGCACTTTCTTATGGCCCTGCCTTCCCGCTCATGCCCACAAAGGACCCACTGGGACACAGGCTGGTGAAATCTGGGCAGTGTGTCATGGACATACACAGCTGGAATTCAACCCTAGTCGTCCTAAGGCTTCGGCCTCCTCAGGTTTCTTTCACTTTGTTCCCAACATCACTTGCCAAAAGCAACTCCAGGAACAAAGAGTATTAGTTAAACATAATGTTGTTTTAGAGCTGGAGAGCAGAGGAACACAGACAGGAGCCTCAAAGCCTGACCACTTGACAACAATAACCAAGGGCAAAGAGCAGCACCGATTTACCAAGATGTGAGTTATGGAGCCTTTGATGTCCTGACTGATAACTGCTTAGAGAAATGCACGCCCCCACGTTGCCTGATGAAATTACCATCTTGCAGCTGTGTGATCTTCCCTCCACATGGCTCTGCCCACCTCCAGAGACAAACTTCCCATATCGGGCTACACGGGATTGCAGTTCTGAGTCTGCCCCCTTCACTCCCACCCTAAATCTGGGTTGTTCTGATTTATACTGCACAACATCTCGTCTACCAGCTGAGACAGAACATCACCAGACACTCAGCTGCTGGTACATTTAGTCCAAGAGCTCTTGGTGTTGACCAACAGAAGCCTTACCTTCTCTGAAGGTTACACTGCAGCTGAGCAGACCAAGTGTATTTCTCACTTACTCTAGAGAGCAAAACTGCAGTGGAGACTGCAACCAGAACATCTGGAATCAGGAACAATGCAACAAGATGACTCATGAGTTCACGGTCAGACTTCTTCCAGTGCAGGATGTCAGCTCCTCACATCCTCTCCCTCTGCCACCTCCAGGAGCATCCTCATAATTTCTTAGGAAAATACAAATAGGTCTCTGTGGTTTTCAGGACTTCCTCCACTTCCTCTCCATTATTTCTTCATTCTTTAAATCTATTATCCATCTGCTTGCTTGTTCTATTCATCTCAGTTTCTTGTCCATCCCTATCATCACAAGTTACTTTTTTAGTTTATGATGGTCCTGCATCTCAAACTTCAGTTCTTTGTCATTCCACCAAGTGCCAAATGTCATCTTTTTCAGTATTTTCCCCAAATACTTTTTCTGATTTAACTTATCACTGGTCCTCTCCTGTATCATTCTGTTTCTTCATCAGTTGGGGAACACCAAATATCATTATTTACTGTTAGTTTACTAGTAAATAGTTACTATTTACTATTAGTATTGGCTAATTCTTGGAAAACTGTGTTAAAGATCACAGGTGGGTTAAAAAACTAAAATCCCTTCCCCCAAGAAAAAGGTGCTATCTCCAGATAACCACTGATTATTGGTTTTCCAGCTGATATACTGGAGGTTCTCCTCTTAGTTATCTTCTGAGGCCACATAAAGGCCTCTCCTCACCTCAACAAGTTGGTCAATGATCTAAATGGGTGATGCTGGAACATGATAGTTTTGTGACCATTTTCCTATCCAATTCCTCACAACCATTAGAACAAGAGGAATCCTTTCTGAAGATCCCTTTCAATATTCATCTGAGTTTTTCCAGTCTCTGCAGAACCACTGAGAGTTTCTAGACTCCATTTCGGAGACTTCTCCAGAGATCAGACTACTCCCTGTAGAGATGCAAGTTCTTCCTAAGTCCCATTCTTTTGGTCCAAGACATCTTGCTTCATTCATTCCTTCCCCGGAGAATTTGTTGAAGACTCTTGCACAACTGAGATCTCAGCATCCAAAGAACCACAAAAAAACCCCACCTCTGTATTTCAGCTTGGCCACACCCGGACTCAAGACTTGGAAAAGCAAGTGCTTAAAACAAATGAAGAGCTCACCTCTTTTAGTAAAACTTTGTTTCTCAACAGAAGAAAAAGAGTCAGGATGCTCCACGGAAAGGACGTCAGACCACTGCCCTTTTCAGAGACCCTGCATGAAAGGCCCACCAGAACAAGAGGTTTGGAGGACTAGAGTTTCACCAGTAACTCCAGCCAGCCATGGGAATGACCCCGCTTGTTGCAGCGTCTCGGCACATCTTGTAAAACGCACTGAAACATTTGCTAACAGGACTATCTGCATGTCATTGTTCATTTTTATTACAGCAGAACTAGGAGTGTCCATCAACATGAGGACCTTGTGCCTGGCACAGAAGTCAGTTTTCAGTGCGTTAACCAAAGGACAGCAGATGATCCAACTTCCTACCCCCAGCAGAGGCGGTTAAATGACAAGACCCTTTCATGCCATTTGTACAGAGAAATGCTCAGCAGCACGGGTCATAAAAGCTAGCCCTCAAGGACTGTTTTGGGGGAGAAAAAAAAAATAAATTCTTAAGCTTATTTTAAGATTCATGCGTGGGCATTTAACCATAGACATAATTCACTTAAGTTTAAGAGACCTGCTCTTAAATACTTCACCACTGTGTCATACCATGGAAACTACCTCAGGGCTACTAGGAAGGGGGTTCAAACATCCCTCGTATAAAACACATCATTATGCATTAGAGGAAACTTCATTCACCAGAGAAGAATGGCACACCAGCTGGAGGTGAACACCATAAACCACATAAAGTTTTAATTAAATTCATTAAAAATTCTTTGTCTCTCACTGTGTTTGGAGGCAGATAGAACCCTTTAACAATGGCCAGCACACAATCAGGTTTGTCAAAACTAATAATAATACAAAAGCCTTTGCTCACCCTGGGACATTTTGAAAAAGCTGGAATAAGTGTATTAGTTTTAATATGGGCATTTATAAATTATTGCAAGATGTGGCAGTCTGTGAGCAGAGTTGCTGCTTCTATTGTTCATTGGATTGATAAAAGGTGTTAATAATAAAAGGCACATTTTTAGCAGTTGACTAAGTGGATTGTTGCAGCTGACTAGAATACAGGAAAGCAGCATATTTTCTCCTTAAAAGATATACATGTAAACATTTTTAATGATTGGCATTTCTTTACAGCATGTCTTCTACATCCCATTCTGCTAAGTATGATTTCCAATTACGTTCCCTGCCCCTCAGAGCTCGCGGTCTATCAGCAAAGCAGGGTATAACAAACGAATGGCACAGCACCAGACCCCCTCCTGCAAACACACCCATGGCTAATGCCAGACAATCAAATATGCCAGGGGACTAATCATGAGCACAGAGCACGTATAAATATTTGCAGGATTAAGCCCACTAACCGGGGTAAAAGAGGATAGCTATGTGGTCGCTTAGCTCTTATGTAAATGACTTTGTTTTTCAAAGCTGGAAAGCCTTGCAAAATACTTTTATGTTTAATCAAATCCAAATAAAATGATTCTACAATGTACTGAAGGGCTTCCCATGATGAGTCAGTGACAATGTCAGCTATTTAGACTCATGGCAAGCACTTAATTTTGGTCGCAGTCCAGCCCCCATCGAAGTCAGTGGGAGTCCTTTTCCCTGATTGCAACACGAGCCTTTGTTACTAAATTATCTCAAGCTGATGAACTGTGAAACAGAACAGTTACTTTTACTAACCATTCCTAATCCAGATTTATTAAGGATAATTGTAAACTAGTACTAACTAATTCAGTAATTAGGTCTGAAAACATACTCACTGCATCGCTAATACATAAGGGTTGGGTGTTCGTTTCTAATGCGTCATCAGGATGCTCTGATACAAGAAATATCACACCTCAAACCCACGAGGTCCCATGAGCTATGCAATTTGGCCAAAACTGGGGAAAGAGCAGAGAAAAGCGTACATTCCTTATCCTACACCTCAGCAAACAGAGCTGTGGCTTTGTCCATTTCATAGTCCCGGTGCTATATATTTTAGATTTAGATCTGTATCCCTTTGATGCTCTCTGGGGCAAGGAATCTGGGGGGCTGTAGTTCTACCCCCCCAGGGTACGTATGCCTTTGCTGAAGGCATACACCTTCAGCAAAAAGTGACAGAAGCACATGTTTGAGTAACTATACGGTAGAAAACTTAGCTTGGTGGATCAAAATCAACTTTAGCACATGAAGTGCAGTACTGAGTCTAGACAACAAAGTATTCTGACTGGTATGACAACACTCTTTAATGGAAGAAAAAAACAAGCAAAGTCATCTTTTCTACTTCTCCCTCGATCCTACTGCCTTTCAGTAACAGCTGTAGAAGCGCTGTCCTCAATTACACAGGTCTGGGAGGAAAATAAGATACCTGCTTTTTCACTTTGCTTTCACACAGGCACAAGCAGCAGCTTCAAGGGAGAAGAGCTGAGAGATGAAGGAGCTGAAGAAAAGATATAGCAATAATAACAGTCCCAGAAGTGTCTCAGGGGTTGACAGAAAAACCACCACAAAACACGTTTGCCCGATATTCCCATTGCAAAAAGGAGGGAACTATCTCATCTAACCCAAATCATCTAAAAACTAAGCTTATAACTGGAATGTATTGGTTAAATCCTGAAGAAACAGAGAAATGCACAAATGGAAGGTAATTGTTTCAGTATTATGTTAGATGCCATAGGTAGGGAAAATTGCCTTCTGGAAGGCTCTGCCTCATGCTTTTGACCACAGAAAGGCCATGCAAACAGGCAAGGTGCCTCGAGGCAGAGTATTGCAGGTGATCCCACTGAAATACTGACGTATCCCAACAAGGAGGTATGTAGTTAGCTTGGGTACTGGCATCAGTCCTGCTGCCAGAGCAGGCAGCTCTGTGACGGCTAAAAATCCTAGTAATTCAGCTGCTGTGAGCTCACTTACTTCATGTTTAAACTGTTAGTGGTCTCCACTCTGGGTAAAGGAAGAGATATATCTATGGCTCCACAGTGACTGTAACTCAGTCTGTGATTTGATTTGAATTACAGATGTAGACTGTAAGAAAGGTAAGACTCCTGACATTCCCTCCATCGCTCTGTCCCCAAGACAATCACTTGCCAAGTGGTGACATCTCATAATGGTCAGCTTTATACCTGCATCCACCTCTGCAGGTTTAATATAGATAATATGTTATCTAAATATTGTATCTATAGCCAAATACTTAACTATATAAATATTTCTATAACTTTTAAAGACAGATCAGCCCATAGACTAGAGAGACAGAAGCAGAAAAGAGAGACCAGATTCATCTCCTGTTCACTCTCTGCCTCCATAATGTTATAACCCAGGAATGCCAGAAGAGATGTCTCCCAAGAACACAGTATTAGTGGTGCACTGATGCAGTACAGTGAGTTTCTCCTCAGTACTCTATGGTAAAGAGAAGATTGAGGAGCAAAAGTGTGAGAAACAGCCCTGTGAGCACCAAGGCGAGAGAGGAACCAGGGGAAAGGAGATGCTTTAGGGGTTGGAGCACAGATTCTCCTGAGGCTCGAGGACAGGCCACAGCAGAGCAGCCCACAGAGATGATATCACAGAATGGTAGGGGTTGGAAGGGACCTCTGGAGATCATCCACTCCAATCCCCTGCCAGAGCAGGGCCACCCAGAGCAGGTCCCACAGGAACGTGTCCAGGTGGGGTTTGAATGTCTCCAAAGACAGATACTCCACCACCTCCCTGGGCAGCCTGTTCCAGGGCTCTGCCACCCCCACAGGAGGAAAGAAGTTCCTCCTCATGTTGAGATGGAACTTCCCATGTTCCAGTTTGTGCCCATTTCCTCTTGCCTTGTCCCTGGTTACCAGTGAAAAACGACTGGCCCCATCCTCCTGACACCCACCAGACTAGAGTGACATTGGCTTTCCTCTAGTCCTCGGGCACCTTGCCTGTTCTCCAGGACCTTTCAAAGATGATGGAGAGTGGCCCAGCAATGACTTCTGCCAACTCCCTCTGCACCCATGGGTGCATCCCATGAGGACCCATGGACTTGTGAATATCCAGTTTACTTATCTGATCTATAACTTGATCCTCCTTATCCAAGGGGAAGTCTTCCTTTGTCCAGACTTTCTCTGTTACCCCAAGCCTGGGACTCCCGAGGGCCAGCCTGACCAGTAAAGGCTGAAGCAAAGGTGGCAGCTGCTACTGAGACCAACAGGGCCATTCCTAAGTGCAGGGCTTTGCTTGTACCCAACTTAGAGGAGCTGCACCCATACTGAGCTCTGATGTGGCCAACTTGACACAGCAAGCAGGGTGAGGAAAAGGAAAAGAAAAGAGTATCCACAGCAACAACATGCAATGATAGACTTAGAATAAGTGTGAAGCTTCATGGCTCAAGTGCAACACATTTAGGAAAAATAATGATTCCGTTCTCACTTCCTGTGGGCCTTCAGAAGGGCATTAACTTGCAGGAAGAGCAAGAGCTGTTTTGAGGTTTATGGCTAGGACATATATCTAAACTAATTGTGGCTCAGAGTGAATTTATGCAAAGTTTATTTAAAATAAGATAGATGGGCAAGTGTCAGCCAGAGTCTGGTTGAAAAGTGACATTATTTGTGGAGACAGCCTATTGTATTGCAGCAAAAGAGAATTCCATCCTCTATTAATATTGGCCAGTGGGAATTCACACTGAGACTTCTTCTCCACTGACATACCCATTTCATTAAAAGTTTCTTCATCCAGACCCTTTCTTCAGTTTTTCACAGTAACTCTTGAGAGTGTGTGAGGGAGCAAAAGGATTCCCTGGAAAGGGCCCAGCTACTACTATTTTGAAGGATGGGTACTCAAGTACATCAGATGAGGTCTACAATTCATCATGATAATGAATATACTCTGGCTTCACACAACCTTGGGAGGGAGAAGGGGGGCCCAGGGTTGCCACGGGAGGGCTCTGCCCAGGTGCTGGGGTCAGGCTGTGGAGATGCACTTGGCAAACAAAGACCCAGCTTGGGGAGGGGGCTGGAGGGGGGGGTGTCTCCCCATCCAGCATGTGGCAAACCCTCTTCATTGTGCCCACCCCAGCCACTTAGTCCCTCTCCAGTCAGTCTGCGGGCAAGCAGCTGAGGGCCCTCTGCCCAAGGCAGGTGGCCTCTCCCATGGAAATGAGCCAATTAAAGGAGGCTACAGAAGGGGCACCATTGGCCAGCTTCTTAAGCTGAGGCCAGGCTATAGAACTGAAGATGGAGAGGTGGTGGTGAACAGGAGAATTTTCAGCTGTGTACTTTCTGACCCACTCCCTGAGCAGCCCGGGTTAGAGCAGAGGATGGAATTTGGGCACATGAATGTTTTTCCTTTCTTTGAGTCCCAAGTGCCAGGAAACAAACTGAGAAGTGGGAAGTAACAGAGCAGGGGGTTTGGGGTTTTTTCTGTATATCTTTTTAACACTCCCAATGAAGGGCTTTCCACATTATGGCCTGTGTCTATTTCAACCCTGAGTTTGCAGGATTAGAAAGATTAAGTGCTAATTAGAGCACTGATGGCTAATAACTGCTACTTCTGCAATGCACATTTTTCTTAATCTCATCTTTAATTCCAGGGGAGACTGGTCCATGTTACAAAGCCAGAGTTTGCCAAAGGTTACTGAACATGCAATAGAAGGTTTTGGGTGTTAGTTTTCTTGTATATACTGAACAGGCATCATCCCCTCAGCTAAGAAGGAATTACAGGGAAGGCAGGAAAAAGCATGCTTTGTTTCTGAAGAAAACAAAAAGCAGTGTCATCTTTGTTCTGTTGGCAGCACTGTTAACCCCACTTTCCCCCGTTTTCCATTTTCATATTTATAACTTCCAGTTTGAGCATTGTACATGCAACACATTGTTAATTCAAAGTATATTCAAATACTACCAAAATGATAGATGTGGTAAAGGGAGAAGCAGGAACACGTGAAAATGGCAAATAGAGAAAAATTGGCCACTGTCTCTTCCCTGACTGTTGACTGGGAAAATCGTGGTGCTGTTTGTTAGTGGGACGGTTTCCTTCTGTTCTCCCCTTCAAGCCCAGTTTAACACACCAATACTCATATATTTGCAAATAAGTTTAGAACTATTTGTTTGCTTGAGGGGAACACAAAAAATATTAGCAAACGTCAGTTTTTCCTGTGTAAAACACAGCCAGGATCTTTTCCAGAGAGGAAAGACTTAGAGGAAGGTTTTGATTTCCAGCCAACAAAGGACTGGATTTGCATACAGGTGTTAGGAGGTTTCTCTCTGAATTCATGGATCACTGCTAGTTTCAGATGTCAGGACACAGAGATGGGTCAAAGGCACTGGGAGATGACTTGCAGCCAGTTCAAGGGGTTTGAGGTCAAGGCTGCCAACATCAGAGCTCTTGTTTTCCACCAAGTGACACCAGATGTACCAGAGTCTCATTCAATTACCTATTTCCCACTGCAACTGAAAGAGCAGGTTGGGTTCTGCACAAGGGGGCTGATTACAGCGGTTTTTGGGTTTATTCTAGGGTACAGCAGCCTCCCATCTCTTGGGTGGAGGATGGGATCCACTTACTCAAAAGCAGAGAGTGAGGACAATCCATAAGGATCAAACAGGAGGGGAGGTAGAGCATTTAATGTAGAGGAACCTCATGCAAGAGAGACCAGGGTCATTTTGGAACAGAAAACTCCCCTGTATGTGGGCCTGGTTTTCAGGAGACCTTCCCAGGACTTTGTTAAGATTGTGGAGGAGCTGCAGAGAGTCAAATCACTCTGTCCCTCTGTAATGAAATGATCAGAGACAAAGTCTAAGATCCCTAAAGAATTCTCCTTCCTCAGACCTCCTACTGTGTGCGACCAGAGACAATCTTTTCTCTGTTAAATCAGTTCTTCGTAGATAATTACCAGAGAATTACTGATGCTTAATAAATTCTCAGATCTGCCTATTCAAAACAGTTTAGCGATGAGAGGGCTCTCTGCTGAATGCAATCTGAAACCCACCTCAAGTATAAGAAAAACCCTTCTCCAGAAGTATTTAGAGATGACCTGGGAGGGGAGAGAGGGAATGAGAGGAAATACTGCAACAATAATCAGTGACTGGTAGACTATGGATGTACCAGGCAACCTTTCAGAAATGGAGTAGGACTGTCCTACAGAAATCCTATTTTAGCCCATGTGTGCTACATATTCCAGGAGATTAGATATTTGATGTCTCCTCCTGCCCCCAAACACCAAACCACGCACCACCACAGACAATGGCCTCTTCATTCCTCCTCCCTTGTCAGTGTCAAATACATTATTCTGGACAACAAAAACTACAGAAACACATTTTCCAAAGCCAAGCCTTTATCTGAATTCTGCACTACATACAATTATCCTGAGCCAGCTGGCAGAAGAAAGCCTCCTTTAGCTGTGCACACCTCATGCCTGTAGCTCGCTAGGAGCAGAGCACAGCCCCACCACAGCCAGTACCTGCCCCATGGGGCTGTCCTGGAGAAGGGGTACTTTTACAAACTGTCCTGTACTTTAAAAAGGGATTGGCAGGAACGTGGCGTTGCAGCTGATTCCACTAGTGTATTATTCCCTTGGATTTTTGTCATAATATCTATGAATTGAATTTTTGAGCCTTTTTTTTCCTAATGGTTCTAGATAACGTCTTTTTCTTTTTTCCAACTTTTAATACAATAAATTGGTCTCTTCTCACACTTCTTTCCTCATCACTCGCATGCAGACAGCTTTTCAGTCACACAGCTCAAGCATCTTCCATTAAGCCTAATTTTTGCCTCGGACAAAAAGATCAGGCGGGTGTTTTTCTGAGGGTCACACCAGCATCCCTCCCTCTCCTCCAGTATCCCCTCAGCGGTCACACCAGCATCCTTCCCGCGGGTCACACCAGCATCCCTCCCTCGCCTCCAGCATCCCTCCTGCAGGTCACATCCCTTCACACGACATGTCGCTCCATGGCTTCACCACCAGAGGGAGCTGCCTGAATGTCTTGGAAAGACTTTTACCTCAATATAAATTTAAAAATATATATAAAAAAAATCCACCTTTGAAATCTCGTTATTTAGAATAGAGGACGCAGTTGTGACAGGCATAAAGAGGAACCATTGAAAGACTGTGACGCTGTGCAATGCCTCAAACCTTCGCTCCGCTTCGTTCTGGTCTCATCCCATCCTGTACAGTCTGGTACAACAGTACAAAATAAGCTTTGTTGATTTAATCAAACAAAGCAGGCTTGAATGAGGGTGTTTATGCCAGCTATTGAGACCCACAGTATGACTCTGAGGGACTGAGGTTTGAGAGGAAAAGGCAAACTAGGTTTTTATAGCTAACTAAAACCACCCAGTGATACCTAATGCTGCCTAGGACAGGACATAATATTTCTTACAAAACTAATGTCCATTAGTACTAATAGTAAGGCTTTATCTCTTTAAAAAGAGAATCTCTGCTTTACCGCTGGCTCATCTTTAAGTCGCCTCTTTTCTTAGTGAGGATTTCTACCCCACTGCTCTGCTTTCCACCACCACCACTTGGTCACAGCAGAGACCCTGCTTTCCCTCCCATTACCTCCTCCATCCCACAGGTTGTCCTCTTTCCTGAGGTGTTGCACACAGGGCGATACACAAGTGTGCATCCACTTTTTCTGTTAAATGAGGGGTTCTAAGCTATTCTCGGGTCCAGACTTTTCCTGCCCTCTTCAGACGGAGCTGAGCTCTAAGATTCTCGGGAAGGGAAAAGCCAAAGTAAGCTCTTTAACTTAACCCCCAGCTCCTGATCGATGAGCTCTAGACAGATTTGGCAGGGGAAAGCTCGAGTAGGATCTCACTTAGCTCTGGGACTGGCTTTTCTGACGTACAGCATGGGCTCACAGAGGTAGAGCTGAGCTATGCTGGGACACAGGCCTGGGGCAGAAATTCCTGTGCTAGAGGACAGCCAGAGCCACAGCTCCATGCTGGTTCAACCTGGAAGGCTCAGTCCCTAATAATCAAAGTAAAAATAACTTTTTAATCTATGGATTTTATCATGGAACTTCCAGAGACCCAACTTGTTTTCATAGCCTTAGGGCTACGGAGATGAGGGGCCTGGAGCATCTCTCTGATGAGGAAAGGCTGAGGAACCTGTGTCTGTTTAGTCTGGAGAAGAGAAGACTGAGGGGGGATCTGATCAACACCTATAAATACTTCAAGGGTGGGTGTCAGGAGGATGGGGCCAGGCTTTTCTCAGTGGTGCCCAGTGACAGGATGAGGGAATGGGCAAACTGGAACATAAGAAGTTTCATCTCAATACGAAGAGGAACTTCTTTCCTGTGGGGGTGGCAGAGCCCTGGCAGAGGCTGCTCAGAGAGGTGGTGGAGTCTATCTCCATCTCCATCTCCACCCATGACATTCAAACCCCACCTGGACATGTTCTTGAGGGACCTGCTCTGGGAGGACCTGGGCAGGGGGTTAGATTGGATGATGTCTAGAGATCCCTTCCAAGACCATATAATTCTGTGATCTCCTCATCTGATTACTCAAAGTAGGATGCAGCCCTCACAAGGTGACACTTAGTCATACACACTTTACTCAACATGAGAAACCTACATGAAGTGCTCTGCTATCAAGCCGGTCAGAGAAGAACTAAATGGTACCAAGGGAGAGATTTGGTTCACCCTACAGTAGTCACTTACATCTGGTTTTACACACAGACACCTGAATTCATGTGTCTTGGTCCCACAAGCCTTAGAGTGTGAGCAGAATTCCTCTCTTCTTCCTCAGTGCTTTAAAAAGGATCACTTTGAGGAACGTTAAAGAAATACAGAGTCAGAGAGACACAGAACCCAACCCAGCCTCTGGACTTTCACCCCCTGTTCACCACTTCATTTCAGTCTACTTCCACATGGAGCAGGGAGCTTGTTTTTCCTCTTTTGCAAATATCCAAAATATCCCTAGTGCATGAATATAGCAGATAAACAGATGGAGGACAGGCATGAATTACATTCTTTGCCAGAACTTGTCAAACATTTTTGATGTAGGATGAGGTTTTCCTGCTTCGGAGGTGGGTATGAGAACGCGTTTGTTTTACCCACATGAGCAACCATCTGTTGAAGATGATGAACAGGTGAAGTAAATGGGATCTCCATGGTTCTACAACGTCAGATCTTCCTCCCCTGTACACAGGACCTACTTTTTCAGACTAACTTATTTGCAGCGATGGTCTGGCAATCCAGAAAAGTGAGAAAACCTCATTTTATTGACAAAGAAGCAGTTTCTGCTTCAAAAAGAATGTGACACTGGCTGGCAAAGCCAGAGAGCTCACAGACCTTCACCTTCTTGCTGCCTGCTCTGGTTTTGAGGGGAGCCAGATCAGAGAAGAACCTCCTTTCTCGGTGCAGGGAGTGTGATGTTTTCCCCACTGGAATTTTACCTCCTGGCCCATAGGAGAGCAGGAGAAGAGGAGGCAGGAGCCAAGGAGGGCACCCAGCAGGACTTGAATGTGGGGGCTCTTTCCCTACCCGAAGAAGTGCTTAGAGGCAGACCCCCAGACCCCCTCCCACTGCTGTGTGGCAGCGAGGGATTCATCCTGGGCCAAGGGCAGGCCGTGGCTTCTCTGATGCTGCTTTCTCCCCAGCATGACTTCAGCAAAAGGCAGTTCTGAAGGTTTTGGAGGATCTGGTCATCAAAGGATACAAGGGGCTGCCATTCTGGCATTTCTGACCTCTCGGATAACACCTGGCACAATCTAGGTCTTAATCCACTCCAGAATGGCACAAGCAGCACAAGGGAAATGTCTCTCAATGCCTACGAATACCTAAATTCAAGTCCAATTATAGAAGGGGAAAAGCAAAGCACACTTTTTTTTCCCTTCTCAGGCTCCAGAGCCAAGATCTGGGTGTTTTTGAAGTCATCTTCCAAGGAAGAAAAGAAAAGGCCGAAGCTTACTGTGACCTAAATAAAGCAAAAGAATTAGGTACTTGTGATCAAAGGGTTGAATGATGCATATACACATCTCCCTAAATAACAGAGTGAGTGGGGGAAATGACATGTCATTATTCCTCTGAAATAAAGTGAATTACCTGCTCTGAAAAGAGGAGTTAGTTAATCTGTTTTTATACAGTGAAGAATAATGCCACAGTATTTCTCCTAAAATTAGCAGCTGACAAGCTGAGCCCTCGGTGCTCGTAGCATCTGGGTCTCTGACACCACACTGCTCTTATCACACCAAAACCTTCCTTTACCACTTTTGTAAGGATTGGTGGGGAATGGCCATTACCACAAAGGCCAACATCTCCCGAGCTCCAGAAGAGCAGCAGGTCTAAGGTACCTCGGAGTTTCCTGCAGAAAACCCAATACCGGTATTTCAGAAAAGCTGCAGGACTTTGAACAGACCCAAAGTCCTTTTCAGGTGGCTTAATTGCACAGTGGAGACCTTTCTATCCAGCTGGGCCCTTCATTAGTTGTCTTCCAAACCAGAAGCAAATGTGTGACAATCTCATCCTAAAATTCTGCATTTTGGCATTTCCAGAGTCTAAGGCAGGCATTGAAACAGCGAATTCTGAAAGCTGGTTAGACTCCTCTCATAACTAAGGGGCTATTTGTTTTTTTTCTTTTCTCAAACTCTAAGGCTTCAGAGACTGGACAACTGAGCACAAAACCACAGTAATAGCTGAACAATTTATCTTGAAAAGATAATAGCTGTATTTTATCACATGAATGCATAGAATCAGCATAGAGACTTCTCAAAACTGCTCTCCCAAGAAATTCCCCTCTGTTGGCCATTCATGTTTCAAGTGTCAGTATGAAGGGCTCAGCATTCATAAAGAAGGCTTGGGAGATTGAAAACCTGAAAAGTCATTTCCAGCAGACCTGGGAGACCAAAATCACAGAGCTTATCTATCCCCTAGAGAGTTTCCAATTATGTGCCACTTCAACAGAATAACCAGACTCTCCTGAATCTGCCTTACTGCTGCAGGGCCACAGTCAGGTCCCAGTTACACGCAGAGAATTCCCCAGCAGCAGACTGAGAAGGAAACATGAGCTAAACTTTCTCTCCCCCATGCACCCGAGGGAAGTGACCAGGTGTGAATTTTTCTGTGTTTAACTACTAAAATTTCACTTTTCTTGATGATGTTTGCTTCCTCAACTGGGATGACACAGAGAACATGAAAGATAATAAATCCCACCACCAACACCATTTGTCACCATTTAACCTTCGTCGTCACTGAAATGTTTTCTCCTCCATTGAGCCATTTTCAGCTGACCTGCAATGAGTGCTCTGCAGTCCCACACAGCAAAGTGTGTAGCCAGAGGAACACACAGATCAGCACCCCCCTACTGACCACTCCACGTTTTTACCTCTCAACAGGAAAACCAAACAGCTTAAAAACAGCTCCAGGAACCCAGAGAATATATCTATCAGCCAAGAGAAAGCAGGACTGTCCAACATCAAAGTGTGCAAACCTCCTTTTTCAGCTCATGGAGCTGAAGTGTAACTTTTCCCAAGATCCACCTGCTGGAGGGGGACACAACCTCGCTGACCAAATATCAGAGGGCAAGTTGCCATCATTGCCTCTTTACAAAGCACAGAATGAATAACTTCCTTGAGAAAGCAATCAAAATGGAATAAAGCACTATTTTTAAATTACATTCATAATGATTTATTTGAAAATATGTTCTCATTATACTGTTATCTAAGCCCAAGCCATTGTAAAGCAAAAGTTGTTTGGTTC
The DNA here is from genome assembly GCA_004320125.1 of Scolopax mira. Taxonomy (NCBI): domain Eukaryota; kingdom Metazoa; phylum Chordata; class Aves; order Charadriiformes; family Scolopacidae; genus Scolopax; species Scolopax mira. Next base: position 43,359 of record BJBW01006669.1, read on the forward strand.
CACCTGAATTTAAAGTCATTATTATAATTATTCTCACCAGAAGAGCCATTAATCACATAAACAATACCTGGCTTGCAGAAAATATGTGGCAAGTAGCTATATTATGATTTACTATTATTTTTCTTACATTCTTTAACTCTTACTCAAATGCTCATTTTCTATGGAAATGTTTTTGGAAAAAAATAAATAAAAACCTTACCTTCAGATTGATGCGTGGCAAGAGGTGTCTGTGTCTCCTTGGAGTATGATACCACCTCCCGGGGCAAGAAATCAACCTGGGTAATCTTTGACACCCCCAGTTTGTGCAGTCTGCGTCTAAGATGGAATACACAACAGCAAAAAGTTAGCCACGTGGAATGTAAATCAGCAGCAGGAACAAGACTGTTTGCTTTTATCAACAGGATAAAAAGAATCCTTCAGTGTTTGCTAAGGTGAAACACAATGCACTAGTCACAAGAACTACCTAATTACAGTGGGGAAAATTAAGCTGGGAACTATTTGCCATAATAAAGCCCAGTTAATGAACCTCTAGATCATGCTGCTGAGAGGGACTGTAATAGGAATGAGAAGCCACATGCTTGTGCTTCTCCAAAGGTGCCACAAAATTCTCTTTGATGCCACCATTACTACAACCTACAAGTTAATCTTCAGCCTGAGACACGCAACAGTGGAAAGGGGGTAGTGGGTATAAACCAGGCTGGATTGGGACTGTCAGACCCATAATAGAGCCTCTAATTAGCAAGGTGGGTGATTCCCATAAAGAAGGAGCTTCTCCTTGCCACAGGAGTCATTAGCACTGGAACTGATGGAGATTTATCATCAGTAGAGTCCTAAATGCAAACAGGGCAAGTACAGCCTTCTTTTTCTACGACTTCTCTTACTTTAAATAAACCATGTGAAATAAATCAGTAAAGCCAACCAGCTGTACGAGGGTAAGGAAGAAAGCAGAGAGAGCTGAACATGGGCATGAACACTCTTAGTCACACACAGTGCGTTACACACTGCAGGGGGAAAAATCAATTTATTTCCTGACTATCATTTGACTGTCTGTAAAGAGGGAAGAATAAACAAATGGTCACTTGCAAGAGTTTTACTGGAAAAATTGCCAATGTTCAGCAGAGAAAAGAATATGCACATAGGAAACAAATCAACCAAGTAAGTCCAGTTGCCTAGATCAACAAGCGCAAGCAAACTTATACGTTTATGGGAAATAAACTGATGGATGCAGTGTTTCTGAGCTGCCATGTCATCAGAGAGAGCAATTTGGAAAAGCAGAAAATTCACGCACACTATCCATACCCTCTCCATCTGCCAGATCATCAGAAGAACCAAGGTCAAAGGGGCTCTGATTTAATTCATTTATAATGGTTTAGGTACTCAATTAACATTGATGTCTGAAAGGAAATGGGGGTCTCAAAAGGAAATTATCATCATCGGATGACACCCACTGAACTCTTCAGCTGGTTAATGCTACATCAGCTATATATTTTTCTAACCTGTCTTCCTGGCTCAGTTGTTATTAAGCTGAACACAATTAGATTCAGCAGGTAATCAGTCTGAATGGGGCGTATCAGGTAACAAACCACTAGAGCAGAAATGCTTGTTACAGCTCCGAGTCTTTCTTCTTTTCAAAGAGGAAAAGTTAACAAGTCTCCCTCCTTACAACCATCTGTGACTTTGCCAACGTGAACAGCTACAATTGTCTGAAAATCCTACAGAAAAAAAATAATCTTCTACGCTATTACCCAGGGACAGAAAAACTTGTACAGCCTGTGCTGTGCTTCAGCTGAGGGAAGTTTTAGTAGTGTAACATTTTTGTAACCGCTTTAACTCGGGGTTTGTGTGAATTCAACTAAATAACTCACCCCAGCAAAATCTCCTGTATTTTTCCCTCCTTCAGCACCAGGTGGGCAACCTCTGTCACCTGTGTGGTCAGTTAAACTTTCCTCCGTGGCCAGTCCCCTGCTGCCCCAGGCTACTGGTTCCATTCCCTGAGATTCTTAAGCCTCCTGTGGTGAAATTGCTTCTTGACAGGGGTCTTGGTTAAGGATAATCTCTAATTAATTATCTGCCTAATCTGGGCCTAATTAGAACCTCCACTGATTGTAACAACAGTTTCACATGAGGTCACTCTGTATTTTCTCAACTGCCTGAGGATTGATGGGGAACATCAATCCCTAATGGATTTAACAGCTCGTTGGGTTAACCTCTTTGTAGGCCACTAACCAAGATGGGAGCCACATCCCAGAGCACTGTGCTAAGAGAATGGGTGGGATTTCTCACTTAAAAAAATTTAATTCAGGAATTGCTGGCATTTGTACAAATATCTAGTGTCACCCAGAACCTGGTAAGTGCTGGTGGTGAAGACAGGGGAGCTCTTTCTTCAGCTCTTCTTCTTTGCCCCTGTTAAGCATCCTGTAATATTGCGTAACTAAAAGTTGGCCAAGCACTTTGGGACAACTGGAGTATCCTTTCAGTGTCTGGACTCTATTGAATATGGACTGTAATGTTCTAGTCTCTAGTTCTTTTTGGGCAGCACTAAACTGATTTCCCATCCCTATTTTTCATCTGAGGTGCTCACAATTCTTATCATTTACAGTTTGCTGAATATTCATCTTAGTGAGCACGTAAGCTTTGAAGGATTCCTTTCAAAGCTGCCTATGGGATGTCAGTAAAAATGCTTTATTGAACTGAAATAAACATAATCATATTCCAAGAATAATTCTTAAGTATACAGTTAAAAGCACATATGCAAGTCCTAAGGAAAAGGAGAAATCGTTACTGCATGTGGAAATGGTGTCACTGTGGCAGATGGGAGGGAAGGGAAATAGTACCTTGCAAATGATCCCGAGAGAAAAGCCTGAATCAACAGGTACAAACAAGCCCGATGTAACTACATGCACATTAAAGTGCCACAATAATAACATTTCATCTGTAATGAAATAGTTATTTGTGTTGTGTTTCAGGTAACAGAAAGAGCAGCTTATCTTTTCATGAGCTTCTTTCAAATAGCTGGGTGTTTTGCACAAAGATGGCTTTGCTGAAGCGTCTTACTCATGAAACTAAAAAAAGGAAACTTAAATTACAGTCTTTTTTGAGTCAACAAAGCAAACGAAAAATCACATAAAACCAGCTCAAATGGGAAGCGTTTTCAACATAATACTTGCAAATAAGGAATAAAAGAGTAACAAAAAGAGCTGACATATACCCAAGTTCAGAGTCAGACTGGAGCTGCAGCACTGAGGGGTCTGTGTCCCATTGCAAGGTCCTAGGGCGGGAATCAGCCGTGCAGCACAACGGGAGGGGAAAAAAAGAACACACAGAATTAACTGAAAGGATGAACACAACCCCATCTCGTTAGTCACATGCTCTACGTAGTACATCCAACCTCCAAGTGCAAGGGACAGCCGCAGCACGGCAAACAAGGGCTGTAGGTCAAACTGTGACAGGGCAGGCAACTTATTAAAATTGCATATTATTGGTAAACAACAGGAAGAAGCTGAGTTTCCTTTCAGATACTGGTTAATTAAACTTTTATTTCTTTCTTTTCCTGAAAGACTTCTAACTCTTTAACCATGGTTGATGTGTTCGCAATAAACTGTAAAATCTGCAGGCACAATTTACTGTAATTGTGTGTTTATAATAAGGTGGGGTGAGCACTCGCCATGAACTCCAGTGAAGGGTCCAGCCCTTCTCACGCTCCTGAGGTGGACAGGAAGCCACCTGAAAAACAGTGTTCTGGGCACAGACATCACGTAGGGTGTAAGCCAACAAATGGAGGGCCTGGGATGAATAATTACATTCTTCTTCTTTTCCCCCAGATAAAATTGCTGGGGAAAAAGGGGATGATACACCTGGGGAAACCAGATCTATGACTGTGCCTTAATGCACTGCTGTCGTATGGGACTGTCACCAAATATCCAAATGCTCTGGAGGTGTGGTCTGAAGCCAAGACACTGTTCCTTCCATCGCAGCACAACTTACTGTACCACCATCCCTAAAACCCTTTGCAAACACTCACAGAGCCTTTCTGGAGTGCTGAAAAACACTTCTAATGCCCCAATTTTGAAATATAAATCTTGACATATCGGGGCCAGCATTTTCAAAAGTGCCCACTTGTTCCCTGGCTCTTGGTTTTACCTCATTTTTCCTCCCTTGGGAAGCCACATCTCACACACAAGAGAATTGTCAGAGCCCACCACAGAACCAGCAACACACATTGGGCTCCTGAGCAGCTTCTGCAGTGTGAACACCAGGTTACATGTTGCCCTCACCAGCATCATCTATTCATCTGATTAAAACAAAAGCTTGCGGCAGCCTCTAAAGGGGTAAACCCGAGTTCCACCTCTGAGAACCCAGACCCCGTTACAAGAGGGCATATTTAGCTCATGCTGAGCTGAACACCTAAACAAAATAAAGTCAGAGATCTCACACACTCAAGGCAGTGCTCAAATCTCCAAAATATGAGAATAGCAACACCTATGGTTTAGGTTATGCAGGTCGTTTTCTCTGCTTGGCTGTGTCACTGCTTGCAAAGGTCTGAGAAGGAGACAAGGATGCAGACTGCCGTGTTGTCCTCTCCAGGCTGGCTGAGCAAGATTATTGCAGAAAAGGAAGCTGCAGGCAGCAGGGCTACGGGTTCCATGTCTCTTGCCCCAAGACACACAGAACACAAGGGGCTACGCTCACATTGCAGAGGCTGGAGAGCACAAGGAGCCCTTCAATGCTTCAAGGAACAACACTCATTTGTCCTTTGCCTCCTCCTGGCACCTGAAGAAGGCCTACAGACCTAAAGGAAAGTGGGTGAACAGGAAAAAAACGTAATCCAAACCTGCAATTTAGCCAGTTTCCATAGCAATAGCATTGAAAAAGAAAGAAATAGATTCTGTGGGGATTAGCAACCCCGAAATGATGTTGAATAGCCTGTGCTGTGATCCAGACCAGGAAATGAAGGCTAATCTGTTTGTGATGAGCAGACGCAGCGTGTGACGTTCCTTGACCGTTTGGATGAGCATCACAGCTTGTTCTCCCCTGGACAATCCTCAGAGATTGTGCAATGCACTGGGTCCCACAGAAAAAGGGGATTTTTTCAAATCAAGTCTAGAACTTTTTCAAAGCTAGTCCATGACTTCCTTCTCCAAATATTTCTCCACAAAAAAAAAAAAGGACTAGGTGCTGTTGCTTTTTTTCTTTCATCTTCATAAAAAAAAAATAAAAATTGGAATTAGCTTTGGGACTTCCAGTCACCCTAAGGCAGGGGCAGGGGGAGTAACAACCATATGGGGCCCAAAAGCAAGTGCTTGAACAGGTTAGTGTTCAGGCAGACATAGCAAAACCATCCGAGCTGAACCTCCTCTGGTGGGCACAGGGGGCATAGGAAGGGTCCCTGGAAATGCACCGAGCAGGAACAGCACCACCAGGACCCAGCTGGATCACGCCATTCCCACCACTGGCACTGCTTTAACCAGAGCTAACTCAGCATTGTCCCACTGGCAACCAATAGCCCCGCTCCCAATCTTCCCTCCACGCATTGGGTGTACCCTTGGCTGACCGCAGGATAAAAAGCTGTGGTTGTTACCAAATAACAGGCTGCTCTAAAGCTGATATCTGTGGTACATTTAAAGCAATCTCCAAAGCAGAACACATCAGGAGCTGGAACAATCCTTGGTTTCAATACAGACTGGGCAACAAGGTGTTAGAAAGCAGCCCTGAGGAAAGGGACTTGG